>JAMZAV010000929.1:0-257873 GCA_024449915.1 Sweltsa coloradensis
ATTAAAACAGACTATTAATTGTGAGAATAAACCTCCCAAACTTAGAAGGATGCAAATTTAGCGTTTAAGGTTGAATTGGACACGAATCACAAACGTTTATTGAACCCGTACAAATGTTTTTTTGACAGAAATAAATTGCCATGCCTTTGAGATTAGTACTAGTATAGCAATGTATTTAATGTTTAAAGTGGAAATAATTAATTGTATTGATTTCCATGACCATAGCTAGATCATCATTTCGCATGAGAGAAACAACAACAATTTAAACGTTTTGATGGAGATGGAAAATATGTGCTGCGAATTGTTGAATTTGCTCAGAATCTGAAAAAAGAGCTGGTTTTTACTAACCGTTGGCAATAATTTGTTTATTTGGAATATTATGATAACGTGACAATATACATCAATTCTAAATATACAACTTAACAAAAACTGCCACCAGAGAAGATTGACAAATCGCTTTAGTGTAGCAGGTTGAGTAGGCGCCGGGCTGCAGCAATTACACAAATAGGAAACAAACCTAGTCACAGGGCCCACGTCACGATAAGAAATGTTTTAAGAAAATTACTACGCTTATGTGATTATACTTTGGAAAAAGATTAAACGTGTCTATATCACATTACATGAATCTGATTTTTTTTAACAGCAGCAGAACTTGTTTAAACATTATTCTCCTCAATCCGCTAAGTGTGACAACACACAATGATCGTTTACTATCGGGGCACACTTTAACGATCCTTGTCACCCCTTTAAAAATACTTTAAAAATGAATAAAACATAAGACAATATTATTAAAAGTGGACTTTGAGGGTTTTGTTTCTATCTTAAACACGCGAATAAATTATTTTCTCCACAGGGAGTCCCCTTAAGTGATATTTTTGTGCGAGTGTAGCTTCCTCAGGTCTTTGTAAAGTTTCGAGGAACATTCTTAATTCAATTAAGGTCCGAAACTATTTTGTAAAAAATTAATGATCTGTATTGGTTTTATCTCCCACATAGTTTAATTTTTCATTTTCGGCGAGCCCCAGTCAGCAAGTTAAACAGTGAATAGAATTGTTGAATAGAGCCGTTAGGCAACAATTATCTAAAATAATATGTAAAACTTGGCAAAGTCCTTCTTCCAAAATATGATACTTTTCTTTTCAAAATCTTAATGACTCAACGAAACTGAAGTACCAAGTCTTGAATGAAGACATTTTGTTGATTGCAAGGTTTACTCAATCTCCCAGCGGAATATGGGGGTACCTTTAGCGTGCAAGATTCTATACACCTTGGTCACTGCATACAATCACGGCCTGACTGTAATTATTCGATAAAAATGACTTCTTCAAGAACAAAATCATTGTTGTCAAATGAAACGGACATATTTAAAGTATATTTTTCAATTTATTATTTCTTGTAGGTTTAAATCGCAACGGATTTTTTTCATTTTGTTAGCAGTTCTCAGTTACCTAGTCACTGATGTCTGTAAAAATTTCAGCTCAATCTATTTGGCCGTTCGACCGTATGGGACCGGACAAACAGACATTTAGCATTTAACATTTAACATTTACATTTAACATTTAACATTTACATAGAGACAAATTATCACGACCAAAGGCCGTTCGACTTGCGTTGAGACTAGGGTCGCTACGCTCACTCATCTGATCAGGCTATTCCATTTCTTGTGCTATAAGTTCTTTTTTATGTTTTTTTTTTTTTACACTTTTAACCAAGTAGTTTGGTCACATTCCCCTCGAGATTAAAAAAAAAAAAAAGAAGGAAAGTGTTATCAACTATTATTTACATAATTTATTTAACCATTATCAGAGTTTCATGGTCACGCTAACAATTCGATTATTTTCGGGGGTTTGATTACAAAGTGCTTTTAATCTACTCAGTTATCAAATTGTTGAAATATTTATTTTCAACAGGAAATAGCTACGATGATAACCACTAGTTTGTTAGCCGTATTATACTATTTTTATTAAATACTTTTTGGCAAAGTTGATGATAATTGATAAGTTCTCTGTTTCCCTCATTGGGCCTTTCTCAGGGTGGATATGCGAGGGCGGCGATGGATATAAAACTGTAGAGAGAGAGATTGAGATACTTTCTACCAGGGCGGTGAACAGAGCAGGCTGAAGAATTCTTGCGGAGCTGAACCATGCTGAGGATGTTAGTACTTTGTATCGTGGCCGCAGTGTGGCTGCAGCTACCTTCAGGAGGTAAGACAACATTAATTTCTAGTAAATAATAATAAAAGTAGAAATTAAAACTAGCCACTTCCCGAACGCTTTTTATACTCGCGTTGATGGATGAGCTTTTTTAGTTTTTAGTATGCGTGGGATCTCTTTACTTTTTTAAGTCCCATTGCAAAATCATTTTTGGTAAATTATGATAGTTATTAAAAATTGCTATGGTAATACCAAATAATAGAATGTAAAATATCTGGAGGCCCGAAGATTTGCTTTTTGAACGCATTGTAGGTTATTGTTGTCAAGTTTCTATAGTTACTTGTTAATTATTATACACCTAAAAAAACTTATATTAAAACCTTTATTTCTTTGGATTCTGGCTAACTTTTTCAACTTTTTCTTACAAAAGGAAATACATCGCCATTACCTTAATCTTCATGTGAAATATTAACGTTGTAGCCCCACCCGTTTGGTCAGAATCGCCCAAAATACCACGAAAATACCGCATTAAAAATCGGAAAAGATCGTAAAATTTACGATATTCATGAAAAAATTTTTCTTCGGGGAAAACGTGGAATTTTCTTAGTTCAGAGATTTCAAAAGTCTCCTCCAATTTTCATAAAGATCGCATATTTTCTTTTGATCGGTAGAGCGCAAACAGAGAAAAAAGAGAAAAAAACATTGGAGCTAATTTTTGAAGGGTCAGTGAAATTGAAGTCTTCGCTTCGCTCATCCAATTAATTTGTTAATCACATATTTTAAAATCAATAAAGGTCTTATCGAACGGATGATACTTTATTCCTCACAATCTTTACACTTTTTTATTCATTTCACATAATTTTCACTTTTTTAATGTTATTTCTCCCAGCTCAGCTTCCTGTCCATGCAACAATTGTTGATGTTATTCGAACTTTTTGATCGTGAGAGCACTTTTTAGCGCTAGAGTACACCCCAAGGCACCAAAAGAGTAAATATGAAGTACAACGCCATTACACTAATACACAAATGGTAACCGGTTTTAAAAAACAAACAACTAATTTTGTCTCAATAGTTGGTAATAAAAAAAGCATTCCAGTGCGCTGGGTGTGTGGGTGTGTGTGTGTAGGCTCCTAGCGCTATAGAGCGCTCCAGCCTCCGATTATTGCGATTTACAGGACAACAATCAACAACCAATATTTTTAACATAGGCAGGAAAAGAGGTTTAAGATAGTGGAATGTCTAGAAGAGGGTGGTTCATCGATGTAATATTAAATTATCTTGTATTTGCATTCCTTACGACGTAAACCCCCTATAGATATGTCCTTATCATGTCATTTTTTTTCGTACCATGGGCTTTATAACGTCGAAAGGCTTTTAAAAAAAAAAGTTTTTTACTTAATAACCGATTTGGATGTTAAAATAGGGTTAGAATTACTAATACTGCAAGCAAAAGTGTATAGAAATAAGATGTGAACTATCATTCTCCCAACAAAAAATTTAGATCGTGTAATGTTGATTTGAAAACATTTTTTTAGTGTTGAACACAGTCAATAAAATAAAGGGCGTACAGCCAGTTTATACTTTAATATTTCCGGGAAATCCGAAAAAAGGGCAAGTGCCCCCCCCCCCCCCCGCCCCCTCCATTACGGCGCATTTTTCGTACCGTTCCATTCCAAAACTGTCTCTTCATTCCCGCCTCTGTTCCCAGGTGAGGCCGTGTGCTGTCGCCGTCATAAGGTGGAGATGCCCGGAGTAGGCAGGTCCAAGGTGTGACGATTGCTCCCCAGGAACTCCTTACTGCAGCCGGACCGGAAGCTGCAACATGTTTTAGCTGCAAAATGTGATGGTGGATGTCGTTCCGGCCCATGCAGCGGTACCACGTTCGCCGGTATGCAGGACATGAATAGATGATGGGAGAAATGAGGGAAGCCTCAACTCCATGATGGGGCACGGACGCAGGCGCAGCGAGACCGCGCATGACGTCATCCGCTCGGCCGACAAGGACATGGACGGCCTGATGAGTCTGGCGGAGGCGCACGATCACCTGGCCTCGGAGGGAGTCCCCGCTGACCGCATCGCGCGCACCCTGGCGGCGCTAGACACAGACGAGGACAGCTTCCTCTCCGCCCGCGAGATAGACTAGGACCAGACTAACCACATCGACCTTCAACTGAACTTACTGCAATGCTTTTTGAATGCTTTTGTCACAAGTAAATACTTTTTTAAATTTTTGCTTTACGTAAATGATACTTTGACAATAAAGAAATGCATACCATAACAGTGTGTATACCACTCACAGCTCATACACCAATCCCATAATCATTGCATAATATTTTAAATTTGACTACGTACCCCATATCATTACATAATATATAAATTTGACTACGTATGCCATAAAGAACAGCCAATGACTGAAGACGATACCAATTCTTGGGATGTCAAGTTATGAATCCTACATCTTCATAAGTTTTAATAATAATAATAATAAAGCAATAATAAAAATTTAATAATAATAATAATAATAATAATAATAATAATAATAATAATAATAATAATAATAATTAAAATATATATAATATATATATATATTTTTTATGGAAAAAAGAATTTTCAGTTACTTAAAAGTCTCGTTCCCATATTATGTAAATAATAAAGTGTTTTATGTCCATTAATAAAATTATACTTCAAAACCAACCAATAATTAAACATGGCTAAGCTTAGCTTAGAATTATGCAATGAACGAACATAATATGTTCTTGCTTAAAAATTCAATACCGGGTGTGAAACCCTCAAATGTAGTATGATTACCAGGGGAGAAAAACCGCGTTTTGCCATGTTGACAGAGTGGGTTGTGGGGCATTAAGAATATAGAGTTGACAGACATTCTGTTCTGATGAAGTTCAATGCCATGTACAATGGACTGTTTGTATATTGTTCGAAAATATAATGTTCTGGTCTTGGGTTGGGAGTCGAAAGTTTTCCTTGGCGGGGAGTAGGCAGCAACAACACGGAGGACACCTGTAGCAGGGCAGTTGAGATGGAGGTTGCTTGCTGCAATCGCAGTGAGCGGTGGCAAGAAGTCTTGTGAGTATCAAGAGGTAGATGGTATATTAATAATTGCAGTGCCCCCTGGGACATGCAAGCGGTGTGATAGAAGGAGGTGCGGTTCATTCAATAAGGTAAAGTCAATAGATAGTGATTTGATTAGGTGAAGTTCTGTAGACAAGTAGTTCTGGTGTTTTGTTTCTTATTCCACTGTTTTGCGTTCTAGGCGAGTGTTTCATAATGGTTTATGGGCGGATATTGACAAAACACATGGCTTGGAAAAAAAAACTGCAGTGGCTATAATTGGATCTGTGGATAAGGACGTAAGACTAGCAGCAAAGGTTGATATTATAGCCCATACTTGAGGTGAGGTAGATGGCTCGTTAGGGCTTTTGGAGTTGTGTTCTTTGGGGTTGGAGGATAGGCCTGCGGTGGTGGGGAACCGGTTGAAGTACTGGTCGATTATTAAGTATATTCGCGTACGAGTCATGCGGTGAGACTTGAGCGAAAGTTTAGGTCTGCTGGCTCGGAATCTGAGATTTTTTGTTATTTCTACGGTCTTGCAAGATTGCACGAGAGGGTTGTTGCATCAACTGCTTTGAGATATGATGGCATCGCCTATATGATGTGGATGGTTTCTGATCGCAGTTAATGCATGTGGCTGGAACATATGGTGATTTTGTACATTCCTTCGATGGATGAGAACGGGCGCATTTGAAGCAGACTGGCGTTAAGCGGCCCCCACACACGCAAACATTTCGTACAAGTTGCTTGCAAACATCGTTGTTTGCAAGCATGCTTGCGTGTGTGGGGGGGTGTTTCAGCGTGTTTGCAAGCAAGCTGCAGTTTCAAATCGTTTGATATTTTGACCGCGCTTGGCAGCATGCTTGCGTGTGTGTGGAGGTACGCAAACATCTCGTACGAGAAGAGGTCATTAGTCATGTCTTCATGGAGAAGGTTTGTGCCACCAACAATAGCGCACACAAGTTTATGCTTGGATAATGAAGGAACATTCTTTTTTGCGTGTTTCCGAACGCAAGGAATGGCCTCTAATGAGGGTGTGTTATGGGTTGCCAGATGTAACCCCCCCCCCGCTGTGTCCATGCACATCGGTTTCATGTGTGAGGAGTAGCATGCTTGCAAACACGATGTTTTGCAAGCAACTGTACGAAATGTTTGGTGTCTGGGGGCAGCTTTAGATTACAAAGACGGAAGAGTGGCTAAAATGTTGACAATTAAAGCACTCCCGACATCCCTTGGGCCACGTAACCCCCCCCGCTGTGTCCATGCACATCTGTTTCATGTGTGGGGAGTAGCATGCTTGCAAACACATGTTTGCAAGCAACCCTTTTACGAAATGTTTGCGTGTCTGGGGGCAGCTTTAGATTACAAAAGATGGAAGAGTGGCCAAAAAAGTTGACCAAATTTAAAACACTCCCCACATCCCTTGGGGCCACCCGGGAAAGGGGGCCCCACACACGCAAACATTTCGTACAAGTTGCTTGCAAACATCGTGTTTGGCAGCATGTTTGCGTGTGTGGGGAGGTACGCAAACATCTCGTACGAGAAGAGGTCATTAGTCATGTCTTCAGGGAGAAGGTTTGTGCCACCAACAATAGCACATGCAAGTTTATGCTTGGATAATGAAGGAGACATTCTTTTTGCGTGCTTCCGAACTCAAGGAATGGCCTCTAATGAGGGTGTGCTATGGGTTGGCCAGATGTAATCCCCCGCTGTGTCCATGCACATCTGTTTCATGTGTGGGGAGTAGCATGCTTGCAAACACGATGTTTGCAAGCAACTTGTACGAAATGTTTGCGTGTCTGGGGGCAGCTTTAGATTACAAAAGACGGAAGAGTGGCCAAAATGTTGACAATTAAAGCACTCCCGACATCCCTTGGGGCCACGGTAACGCTCTACCGTTACCTTGTGGTAACATATCTTTTCGATGAGGTGGATAGGGTGATCTTGTTCGGCAAGGGGTTGTGTAATAAAAAACAGAGGCATCGGTCGTTGGGAACCGGATGTCTCCCTGTGGAGAGCTGGCAGACAGCTTGGACATTGACTCCCTGGTGCTTGAGGTCGGCGTACATTTCTTCAGCTGGGACCGTTGCCGAGAGGCCACGGAGGACAGTCTTCTTTTGTCGAAGTTCGTCGGTGGGGAAGGTGTGAAACATGATCTCCTTTTGAGGAAGTGTCTGACTATTTGATCGTAAGGTCGTGTGAGGATGATAATGTGAAGTTACCTGTTGTGGCGCTTTTGAGGTATATGGGTAGGTGGTTGTAGGTAGGAAAAACCATAGACAGTAATGGGAGGTGATCTGGTGGAGGTTGATGCAGGTTGGCGTTGAGGGCGAGTGGATTTCGTGGTGCCAGGTGTGGCAGAACATTTGCGTGAGTGATTCGACAAGCTTACTGACGGCGAGATCGAGCGTTGGTCAATGGGACCACCCGCTCCGTCGCCATCGTTTATGAGTTCAGGGTTTTAATCGTCACGTTCATCATCGGTGTGGTATTCGGTTACGTTTTCCAACATTGTTGTCTGGAACAAGAGGCGCAAATCTATTGTAAAGAGTGAGCGGGTTTGCTGCGATCTTGAGGCTCGCATCTGCAGATATTGTAGAGGTGGTAGAGCCCTGTTGCTTTAATTTGAAGCGTTTTGCTAGCGTATCAACTTCTTCTGTTGTACTGAAGCACGTAGTTGTCCGTTTACCCTTCTGTGGGAGTGTGGTCCACTGGTCTGGAGGGGAGTGGTACTGATCGGTGGTTATTTGGGTTCTGGTGGGTATAAAATCGTATTTTCCCCGGATCGATCTACATCTATCTGATTTGACATAATCGGTGTGTAAGGGGTTGGTAATACACACTGTACCCCTACACTTGGTTAAATGTTTTTAGAATGGTTTGCATTGTACATGGCATTGTACTTTCATCAGAACAGAATGTCTGTAAACTCTACATTCTTAATGCCCCACAATCCCCTCTGTCAACATGGCAAAACGCGTTTTTTCTCCCCCGGTAATACAATCATCCTACATTTGAGGGTTTCAGACCGGTATTGTATATTTAAGCAAGAACATATGTTCGTTCATTGCATAATTCTAAGCTAAGCTAAGCTATGTTTAATTATTGGTAGGTTTTGCAGTATAATTTTATTAATGGACATAAAACACTATATTATTTACATAATAAGGGAATGAGACTTTTAGTAACGGAAAATTCTTCGTTCCAATAAAATATAAAATAAATATATATAGGCCTAATTATTGTATAATAATTATTATTATTATTATTATTATTATTATTATTATTATTATTATTATTATATTATTATATTATTATTATTATTATTGCTTTATTATTTTTACTTAAACTTATGAAGATGTATCAGGATTAATAACTTGACAACCCAAGAATTAGTATCGCCTTCAGTCTTTGGCTGTCCTTTATAGCATACGTAGTCAAATTTATATATTATGCAATGATATGGGATTGGTGTATGAGTTGTGAGTGTAATACACACTGTTATGGTATACATTTCTTTATTGTTAAAGTATCATTTACGTAAAGCAAGATTAAACAAGTATTTACTTGTGACAAAAGCATTCACAAGCATTGTAATAAGTTCAGTTGAAGGTCGATGTGGTTGGGGTGCGTCTTCTGGTCTAGTCTATCTCGCGGGCGGAGAGGAAGCTGTCCTCGTCTGTGTCCAGCGCCGCCAGGTGGCGCGCGATGCGGTCAGCGGGGACTCCCTCCGAGGCCAGGTGATCGTGCGCCTCCGCCAGACTCATCAGGCCGTCCATGTCCTTGTCGGCCGAGCGGATGACGTCATGCGCGGTCTCGCTGCGCCTGCGTCTGCGCCCCATCAAGTTTTTTCCAGCACCTTGTTAATACCGTTTGGGTTGAACGTGTCACCGCTGCATAGGGCCGGAACGACATCCACCGTCACAGTTGGCAGCTGAACATGTTTGCAGCTTCCGGTCCCGGCTGCAGTAAGGAGTGCCTTTCGTTGCAATCGTCCGCCCCACCTTATACTGGCCAACCCCGGTCATCTGCACCCAATGACGGGTACAGCACACGGCCTCACCTGGGAACAGACGCGGGAATGAAAAAAACAGTTTTGGAATGGAACAGTACGAAACATGCGCCGTAATGGTGGGAGGGGGGGGGGGGGACTTGCTTCTCCCGGATTCGGACAATATTAACATAACTGCTGCTCTAACTCAATATTTTAAATAATAAAACTACCTATTAACACCCAATGGGAGAAGTACTAAAACTTTTTTTAACAATGCTTACGTTTATACCCCATTGGACAAAAAACCCATGATAAACATAAATTAATATAAAAACGCTCGTCGAAAAATTAAAATAAAAGTAAATTTTATGAAATGGAAAACCACCCTTTAAGATTTTTCACTATCTCCCTCAAAATTTGTATGTTGACATATTGAAAAGTCGTCCTGTAAAACACCCAAAAAATCGGAGGCTGGAGCGCTCATAGGCTAGTAAACCTACAAAATTAACACACACACCCAGCGCCTGTTTTTTTTTTTATTTTCAACTTTTGAGACTCAAAAAAGTTTTTTTTATTTTAAAATTGGGTTTACTGACTTGTATAAGTGTAATGATTGGGTACCATTTTTTACTAATTTGAGCCTTGGAGTGTACCTGGGGCGAATAACAATAAACCACTTTTGCATTTTTCAGGAAGATGAGTTTACGAGAAAAACTTTAAAAAAGTAAAAAATATAAAAATGAAAAAAAAAAGTGAAAAATTTGCAAGAAAAAAAGTATCATCCTTCGAAAACCCCCTTTTATTTTTTTTCAAATAATTTTGTTTATTAAAAAAACAAATTTTTAAAAACTAAATTTTTTGATTGTATGTAAAAGGAAGGGTTGTCTTACCCCCTTAAGGCACGGAAACCACACGGCGGCCACGATACAAAGTACAAAAATCCTCAGCATGGTTCAGCTCTGCAAGAATTCTTCAGCGTGCTCTGTTCACCGCCCTGGTTAGAAAGTATCTGAATCTCTCTCTCAACGGTTTTATATCCACCGCCGCCCTAAGCATATCCACCCTGAGAAACGCCTAACTAGGGAACCAGAGAACTTATCAACCTTGCCAAAAAGATTTAAATAAAAATAATCAACGATTTACAAATTCGTGATAATTAGTGGTAATTAGTGGCTATTTCCTGTTAAAATAAATAAATATTAATGGTTTGAAACTGGAGTAGATTAAAAGCTCTTTGTATCAAACTCCCGAAAATAATCGAATTGTTAGCGTGACCATGAAACTCTGATAATGGTTAAATAAATTATGAAAATAATAGTTGATAACACTTTCCTTCTTGTTAATTTTTTTTTAAATCTCGAAGGGAATGTGACCAAACTACTTGGTTAAAAAAGTGTAAAAAAACAAACATAAAGAGAACTATTATAGCACAAGAAATGAAAACAGCCTGATAAGACGAGTGAGCGCAGCGAACGTAGTCTCAACGCAAGTCGAACGGGCCTTGGGCGTGATTAATTTGTCTGTTTGTTGAATCTTAAATGTCTGTTAGTTTGTCCGGTCCCATACGGCCGAACGGCCAAATAGATTGAGATGAAATTTTTACAGACATCCGTGACCAGGTAACTGAGAACTGCTAACAAACTGAACAAAATCCGTTGCGATTTAAACCTACAAGAAATAACAAATTGAAAAATATACTTGAAATATGAACGTTTACATTTGACAACAAAGCTTTTGTTCTTGAAGAAGTCATTTTTTATCGAAAAATTACAGTCAGGCCGTGATTGAATGCAGTGACCAAGGTGTATAGAATTTTGCACGCTAAAGTACCCCCGAATTCCGCTGGGAAATTAAGTGAACCGTTCAATCTACAAAATGTCTTCATTCAAGACTTGGTACTTTAGTTTCGTTTAGTCATTATGATTATGAAAAGAGAAGTATCATATTTTGGAAGTAGGACTATGCCAAAGATTTACTTGGTAAACATATTATTTTAGATAGTTGTTGCCTTACGGCCCCTAGGGAAACCCCTTTCTTTTTCCCCCCCTTTTGGAACTTGCCCCCCTGGGGCCCCTCCGGCCTAAAAATTTAAAAAATTTAAAAACTATGTGGGGGATAAAACCCAATACAAAAATAAAAAATTTTTTTCAAAGATTTATTGTGTTTTTAAAAATTTTTTTTGGTTTTTTTTTGGGGGGAATTTGGGAAATTTGGATTTTTTTTATTAAAGTTTTCATTTTAAGAAATATGTAAATTTGATGTACATTTCTAGAAAAAAGTTTTTTTCTAAAATTTAGGGCTTTTATCTTACTTTTTTGGAATTTTAAAAATATTAGAAATACTGGGAAAAATATATTACTTTTTCGGGAAACCCCAAAAAATTCCCTTTTTTACCCTTTTTTTGAAAATGTCATTTTTTCGCCCAATCGGGAGGGGAAAAAAAAAGTTTTTTTTTTTAAAAAAAAAAAAATTTTGGGGGTCAAATTGAAAAAACTTTTTTTACCTGGATAGAAAATTTTGAAAGTTCATGTTCACTTATTCCCCAACCCCAAGTAGCGAGGGGGGGTTAATTGGATTTAGAAGTTCTTTTGAATTAGCAAAAAAACGTTTTGACCCTAGATCGAAACAAATATATCATTTTGGGGGGAATCCTCGGGGAAAAAAATAATTTATTCGGTTTTTAAAGATAGAAAAAAAACCCCCCAAAAGTCCCCTATTATGTTTTGTTCTTTTTTAAAATTTTTTTTTAAGAGGGGTGACAGGATCCCCAAATTTGGGGCCCGATGTAAAAGCCCTTTGTTGGGTTTTTCACCCTTTCCCGCTTGAGGAAAATTTAATGTTTAAACAATTTTTCTGCTGTTTTTTAAAAAAATCAGATTATCAAATGTGATGTATACACTTTTTAATCTTTTTTCCAAAAGTATAATCACATAAGCGTATTGTTTTGGATGAGCAAAGCGAAGCATCAATTTCACTAAACCCCCCAAAAATTTAGCTCGGGTTTTTTTTGGTTTGTTTTTTCCCCTTTTCGGCATACCCAACTTGATAAAATTTTGTGGGGGGACATTCGAAATCCCCTTAAAACTTAGAGGTTTTTATTTTTTTTTGGGTACAATCAAAGAAATTTTTCCCTTCAGAAATCGTATTTTTACGATTTTTTCAAATTTTTTAGTGCGATTTTTTCGTGAAAATTTGGGCCGAATTTTGACAAAAAACGGGTGGGGCTCCAAAAACGTCTATTTACATGGACTTTAAAGGGTTTTAGGGGTGATGTAAAAACTTTTTGGAATCAGGGGAAATTTCGGGGTGACGACACTGATTTTGGGCGGCTACTTTTTCGATTTCGGGGTTTGGGGAGGAAAATGCGTTGAGAAGGGAATGAGGGCCAATGCCCCTTTTTTTGATATCGAAAGAAACTTCGATGAAAAGGGTCAAGGTAAATTTGAAAATCAGTACGAAGCACTATTCTGGTGGTTCCCCTCATGTGTGCAACACACAATCTTAAAATTAATAAAATAAAAATGAATGTACAGGTAAGAATAATAACACTCGTAGTAACAAAAACCCACTATTCTGAGGGGTTTTTCAAAAATCTGTCCCAAAAAAAATCATGGGAGGGTGTACAAAAGTGTCGCTAATTAGCCAAAAAAAGGCCCCCACAAAAAATTTAAAACAAAAAAACCCAAATACTTTATTTTACCAAAAATTTGAAAAAAAAATCAAAAAAAAATTCACTGTCACTCAAAGTAAAAAAAGCTTTTTGGGGGAAAAACAAATTCCCAAAACCTTGAAGAGTGCCCCGGTCTTAGTCAAGCAGTGGGTTTTGCCAACTGCTGAATTTTAAATTTTAAAAAAAAACTGAAAAAAAATTTTTGAGTGGGACAGACGGGAAAACAAAAAGGGTTTAACACAAAAACCCAAAAACCAATTTTCCAAAATACAATTAAAATGAATCAAATCAAGTTATGTTACTTTTACAATTAAAAAAACATGTTATAAATTCTCAAAATTTTCCCAATAAAAAAAAATTTTTTCATTAAAAAAAAGTTAGCCACCCCTTTTTAAAAAATTTTTGTTTTTTAGATGGCAAGTTTTTTTTTACCGTGTTATCGCGATTCGTAGTTTTTTGTAGATATTGACCAGGTCCGGGGGTTCAAGTCGGGCCCCCAATTTCCCAAATTTCCCAAAATTCTCGCCCAAGTTCTCGCCCACGTTCCAAGTTCCAAAATCCAAATTCTCGAATTTCCCAAAAATTCCGCCCCAAAGTTCTCCCCCACTTTCCCCAATTTCCAAAAAACCCAAAAATTCTCAAAAAGTTCCAAATTCCGACCAATTTCCTGGTTGATTTTTCCCCTTTGTCTAGACCCCCAACCGGAGGGGTGAAGTCCCTCGAGAGACCCAAGTAAGTATTTTTTGAAGAAATCAGTTTCTCTGCTTGCGTTGTTTCGCCCGGAAGTTTTTGTGACGTAGCACGGAAATTGAGGTTGTAATTGGGTTGGGTAATTACGCCCTGGTGATTAGGCAAAAAGGGGGGGTATTTTTTTGGGGCCCCACGGTTTAAAAACTTTGGAGTATTTGCAGAGGGAAAAACTCGATAGTTTATTGTCCCAACCATTCAAAAGATGCATACAAGCCCGGACTTGGGGATGTCATTCCGTCCGAGTTTTAAAGGCACGAAACGTGCAAGTTGTTTTTGGCAAAGTTGATAAAAAGTAATGTTTCCACATCCACAAGCTATGTGTGCCCGTCACTGAATGACCAGGGATTTTGGGTTTTTACTTGCCGAAAAATGAAAGCGCAGTGAACGGGGGGAAAACTTTTCCAACCCCCGCACATAAGATTAGGGACGGGACATGTTTTTTGTTTCCCTTTCCCAAAACAGATTCCCAGGGGACATCGTTTATTTAAATCACCCAGCGCCTTTGACGACGCGGAAAAAACGAACCCAAAAAAAACACTATTTCATTATTATTACGCGTGGCGGGATAAATTGAAATAACAAAAAATAAAATGAAATTTTATTGGCAAAATATTTCCCATAAAATTTTTTAAAATTTAATTAATTATTCAAAAAAATTATACAATTTGAAGGGGGAAAAAATTAATATTTAAATATCTTTAAAAATTGTCCCCTTTCCAGACCAAAAAGGTTAAAAATATCCCCTCTAAAGGGGCCCAAAAAAAAAATTAAAAGAAAGTGAAAATTTTAAAGTTCTTCACTAAGTTTTTTAAATTTACTTTTCATATTCAATTTTAAAAGTTTTATTTTATTACAAGCATGGTTTTGGTTTTGAATAAAAAATGAGAGTGGGTTTTTTACCTTTGGTTTTGCAAATAATATTTAGTTTCAATCATTTTTTTTAAAAAAAAAATTACAGTAGTAAAATACAGTTTTATCAATTTTTGCTTTTGTTTTTTAGGAAGTAAAATTGCAACATTAGCAAAAAAATAATAGTTGAAACAATTTGTATTTAGGAAACACGACACCACAAAGTACGGGAAATTTATGCCCTTTGAAAAAGGAAAGGATGGTTTGGGAACAAATTTTACGGGCCCACAATCAACAAAAACACTTTCTTAACTAAAACTAATTATGTCTGCTATACCCCACCCCCTCGAAAAAAAATTAAAAAAAATTTGAAAAAACGTTATCAGTCAGCTACGTGCGGCGAAAAAAATTTAAATTATCATCAAGTTATTTATCAATCAAATATCCGAAGCTTTCTTTTAAAACCAGATCCCCTTCCATCAAACCCCCGTGGTTAAAACTTTGTATCTGCCCACAAAATTATTCTCTCATTGAGTTTAAAGTCAAAGTCAAAATTTTTAAATTTCAATTTTTAAATTGAAAATTAAACGGGGGAAAAATCTTTCCAAAAATTTAAAAACAGAAAATTAAGTTTCACAAGTTATGTTTTGCGATCAAAATTTTTCACATTGTGTTTTTTAAACATGGGGATAAAAAACAATAAAAAAATCAGCTGATAGAAAACAAAGGATGATAGATGTAAAAAAAAATGAATATGTAGAAACCCGTATTTTATTTCCCGGGTTTTTACAATGGAAAACCCCCCGCTTTTCCCCCTTAAAAAACAAATTTAAAATTTAAAAGGTTTCAAATTTTTTCCAAAAAAAATTTTTCCCCCCAAAAGTTAAAACCTTTTTAATTTGGTATCCCACTACTCACTGTACAAAGGGTTTTGTTTGAAAAAAGGGGAATCAAAAACCCATAAAATTTACCCAAGGTAAGAAGACTGACCCCAAAAATTTCCGCTTACAGGGTTTTTCCTTTTGTTTGTCAAAAAATTTTATACTGGGGTTTTATTTTTTTTAAACCTCTCCCTCACTTGCCCCGGGCTTTTTCTATACAGCCCCCCATAAATGTTTAACTAACAGGAAAACGCACCAGAAAAATTTAAAAAAAGTTTTTTACCGATAAAAAAAAATTTACATCGCTAAATACTTAAAAAACGCCATAAAAAAATATTTTAAAAACGCAACCCAACCTATACAAAAAAACTGTTACAAAAAGGCGTATAATTTTTCCCAAGCTCACTAATTTTACACGATGAAAAACAAAACAATTTAAATTATCCCACGTTTAAAAAGGGTTGTTAATTATAAGGTTGATTAAATATTGGTTCGGGCCAATACGGTACCCTCTCTTTTTGAAAAGGGAACATTTGTGAAAATTGCCCCAACTAAATTTGTCAGTGAAGGGGTTTTGTTTTTTTAAAATGTGAATATTTGGGTTATTGTTTGTAACAAATAAGGTCCCCCAAAAAATTAAAATAGAAAAACTTTTAAACTGTCCCCCAGTTAAACCCCCCCCCCCACCCTCATTAGTTTCTGTTCAGTAAAATTTAAAAATTAAAATTTTATTGTTAGGCTCTACCCAAATATCACCAAAAAGTAAAATTATTATTTTAAAAAATATATTTTAAAAATTTTACTAATCCAAAATGTGTCAAAAACAAAATATGGTAATACACAAGGTTGAAAAAACCCAAGGTTTTAACTTTCAAGTTCAAAGTTTAGTTCCACGTTAAAACCCTAAAAAAAATTTTTTAAAATTGTTTCGGGTTCAAATTTCCAAAAAGGGGTTTGGGTTCAAAACCCAAAAAAAACGTCAAGTTTTATTTTATTTTTCAAATTACTCAAAAACAAATTTTTATTTTTTTTTTTTAAATTTCCAGTCAAATCTTATTTTGAATTTTTAAAAAAAATTTTGGGAATTTAAAACCCAAGGTTCATTTCAAAATTTTTAAAATTTCAACCCACGTAAGGTGGGGTTCCCATCTGATTTTATAAACCCCAAAAATTATTTTTCAAAAGCACAATAGTTCACATCCTTTTCAATTTCCCAAGGGTCACTTTCCATTTACAGTTCAACTTTTATGAATTCACTTTAAGTTTCAATTTTAAAATTTAAAAGTGAGGTTATTTTCCCAACAAAAATTGCAAAAAAAAACCCAAGCAAAGTTCAAGAAGTTTTTTTCATAAAATATTTTCAATTTTCCCCGTTTTCAAGTTGTTTTTTCCCAATTTTAAAATAAAAATTCATTTTTCAAGTTTCAAAGCCCTATCCCCTCAGTTCACAAACCCTCATTTCCCACTATATCCTCACTGCCCTATCCCTCATTTTGTAACTTTTAAAAAATAGTTATTGTGACCCCCAAAATTTTAAAATAACTTCTATTTTTTCCCCATTTACAATTTTATTTAATTCAAAGTTCGCATCCCAGACCCCCCAAAAATTTCAACTTAACCCAAACATCGTTCCAAAGGGCCCACATAAAACCCCCACAAAAAATTAAAAATTAAACCAACTTTCGCCATTACGTCCACATTAAAAATTCAACTTTTCCCAAAACATCGTTCCTAAACGACCACATAAAACACCCCAAAAATTCAACTTAAAAAAAACCATCGTTCTTTAACGACCACTTTAAAACCCACCCCACATAAAATTAAACCCTTAAACCCAAACATCGTTCCTAACGACCACAAAAAAACCCCCCAAAATTTAAAAATTCAACTTAACCCAACATCGCCATTTACGTCCACAAAAAATTTTCAACTTTACCAACATCGTTACTTACGTTCACTTTAAACCTCCCAACAATTATTATTAAAAATTAACTCGAGACCCCCTTTTCATTAGTTTTTAAATTTCCCACCCCCTTTTTCATCATCTAAAACTCCACAATCTGTTTTTTTTTCACTTCTCTCTACCCTTTTTTTTTTTTTTTAACTGAAAGTTTCTCAAATTTACTTTTTAAATTTCTAGTTTTATTTTTTAAATTTACAGGTTTGTTAGTTTAAAAAATAATTTGGTTGTAAATTTTTTAAATTTAAAATTTAAAACTTAAAGAGTTCCAAAGTTCACTTTTCAAGTTTCAAAAATTTCAACTATTTTAATTTAAAAATTTTACTTTTATACAGCCAAACTAGGTTCCCGGTTTTTAAAATTTTTTAGTATAAAAAGTAAGTTTATTTTTAATGTTTGGAAAAAAAAAATCCAATATTAGCTAATTTTTTAAATTCAAAAAATTTTTGTTTGAAAAATTTTGAGGGTTTTTTTTGTTTTTGGGTTTTTTACCCAAAACAAGTTTGGGGTGTGACAAAGCACAAGTTTAGGGGGGGGACAAACCCAAGTTGTGTGTTTAGGGACTTAGAAGGGTTCTCCCTTTTTAAATTGTGCTATAAAAGTTTCCCCCTTTTAAATTGGTTTTTAATAATTTTGTTTAGGGACTCTTAAACATTGGCCGTTTATGAAGATTTGTTTAAATTTTTTCTAAGTAAAAATCATTAGTTTTTTTGCTTTTTGGGAGGCTAGAGTTCTATTTGGGGGGTCCTTGTTTTGGGGGCTTTGGGCCAAAAAGGCATACATTTTTTTTTAGTTTTTTTTAATCAAGGTCAAGTTTTTTTAAAAGCTGGGGGGTTTAAATCCCATTCCCAAAACCTTTTTTATTTTTAAAAAACTGGTTGGTTTTTAAAAAAGGTTTTTAATTTTAAATTTTGGCCTACTGTGGGTTTTTTTCTGGGAGGTTTTTAAACCCCCCAAAGCCCTTTTACCCTTTTTTTTTTCTATCCATTTTTGGTTTTTTAAATTTAATATTTTTTTTTATTTTTAGGGCCACGTTTTAAAAAAAAACAAAGTTATTATTTTAAAATTTTACAATTTTATATTTTAAGTAGCAAATTTAAAATTTTGTTTATAAAATTTGGTTTGGGGTTTAAAATTTTAACTCAATTTTTAAATTTTTTCCAACAAGTTTAGTTTATGTTTTGTTTTGGCTTTGTGTTTCCCTAGGGGACACCTGGGTTTCCTAAAAACCCCCTAACCCACTACATTTTTAAAATTTAATTTTTGAAAATTTTTCCCTTTTTTACTCCCCAAATTTCCCCTTTCTTTATTTTTGTGAAGGCTTATTTTTCCAACGCTCCCTCCCCTTGATAGTTCAGTAAGCCCTTTTTAATTTTCCCCAAAAAAATCTGTCATTGATTTAAAATTTTTCTCTCTGTTTTACGAAGTCCCATTACCCGACCAAAATTTTTTTAAATTTAAGTACCGCTTGGGTTTTTTTTAAAATTTTTTTTACGCAAATTAAAATAGGCCTCAATCCCCTCATCTCCCACTATCAATAAAACTCATTTTCCCAATGGTTCGAAATTTTCCCCTCCATTTTTCGTCAATACTAAAAATTTTTTATGTTTTTCCCGGGGTTTAAAAAATTTTTTTTTATTTCCACTTCCAAATTTATTATTATTTTTTAACAAAGTTTTTACCCCTTTTCCCCCCTTTATTTTTAGGTTTTTCCGTTTTCTCTCATATCAACGTCCCCTTTCCCCGTAGATTTACCCCCTTATCCCCCAAAGCACTTCCACTATCAAAATTTAAAAATTTTTTATCACTTTTTCAATTTCGTTTTCCCCTTTCAACTTACGTCACAAACCCAAATTTTAACTTTATTTAAATTTTTGTTTCCCCCTTTATCAACATCATCACAAAATGTCCCTATTTTTACCCCCTCTCGCCCCACACTTTCACTACCGCACATTTCACTAAGGTTTAACCAACCGGGCACATAAATTTTTATTATTAATTAACCCCGGGAAAAAATCAATATCTCCCAGATTCCCCCAATAAAACCCCAAAATTTTTTTTTTATCCCAAAACGCTTCAACATATGTTTGTTCTATCTCTCTCTATGCCTACTTTTTCCGCTTTTCAATTTTTATTTTACGTTCTATTTTTGCTTACGTTTTCCCCGTATCTTTTATCCCAATTTTTTCCCCTCAACTCGGTTTTTTATTTTATTTATGTAAATTTCTTAAGCCAGTAAAATTTTGATTTTATTTGTTGGGTTTCCCCCATCGATCTTTTTAAAATTTTGTTTTTGATTATCTGGGTTTTAGAAACCGCGGGTATTTGAATTTTTTTCCGGCGTATCAGTTTTTAGATCTTTTTGAGTTCCGCGGTTTGTTTTAATTTTAAATTTTTTATTCTGTGAAAATTTTTTTCTCGTTTCCTCATGAATTTTTTATAAGTGAAGGTTTAAAATTTTTTTTAGGCCCACTTCGCTAGGGCTCACTGTGTTGCTGGTTAATCCCGTTTAGACCTGTAGAAATAGGGCCCAGGTTTCAGGGCTGGGTTTTTAATCTCGTTTGGCCCCCTTTTGATTTCCACACTGGTCTAGGAGATTTAGGGGCCTAGGTGAGGGGGTCTCAGAATTTTGGGGTTTTTCCCGGGTTTGTGAGTGAGGGGGACCCCTGGGCCTCCAGATTAGGTTGGGTCACTAGTAAAAATTGAATTCTTTCATTAAATACACCTTTAGAAAAAATAACCATCCTTTCGCCTTTTCAATCATTTTGATTTAATTATTCAGTTTTCAAAATAAAATTTTTTGGTTAAAAGTTGGCAAGCCCCACGTTTTTTTATTTTTTATTAAGTTTTTATTTTTAATCTCGGGTAGTTTTTATAGAATCAAAACCCCACAGTTTGGGGCGCCCCAAAGTCGCTAATTAGCCCCAAAAAAAACCCCCCCATAAAAATTAAAAAAAAAAAACAAAAATACTTTATTTATCCCCAAAATTTAAAAAAAAAAAAATTTAAACAAAAATTCACTGTCATCAAAGTCAAAAAAACTGGTGAGGAAAAACAAATTACCAAACCTTTGAAGAGTGCGGCCCGGGCTAGTCAAGTCAGTAAGTTTGCCCAATGTGAAAATTTAATTTAAAGAAAACTTAAATAAAATATTGAGGGGGGGCAGAAAAGACAACGGGAAAAGGGTTAAAAAAAAAAATTAAAAAAACCAAATTTCAAAAAACAATTAAAATGAATCAAATCAAGTTTTGTTACATTTTCAATACAAAAAAATGTTATCAAATTTTCAAAAGGGTTTCCCCTTTAAAAAAAGTTTCATTAATAAAAAGTTTTGCCAGCCAAATTTTTTAAAAGTTTTTTCGTAGGGGTAGCAAGTTTGTTTTTCCCTGTTACGCGATTGTAGATTTGTAGATAATTTACCAGGTCCAGGGGTTTAAGTTTTGGCCCAAGTTCCAAAATTCCAAATTCCGCCCAAGTTTTCGCCCACGTTCCAAGTTCCAAAAACCAAATTCTCGAAGGTTTCCCAAATTTTTCGCCCCAAATTCTCGCCCCCGTTTTCCCAAATTCCCAAAAACCAAATTTCCCAAGTTCCCAAAAATTTTCGACCCAAATTCCTGGTTGAAGGCCCTGTCTAGAGCCCCAACCCGGGGCGTGAAGTCTCCCGAGAAAACCCAAGTAAGTATTTTTTAAGAAATCCGGGCCCTTTTCTTTCTTGCGTTCGTTTTTGAAGAAGATTTTGTTTCCCTAGGCACGGGAAAGGGGTGTTGTAATTGGCAGTCAAATTTCGCCCCGGTGATTAGGCAGAAGTGGGGGGGATGTTTTCCCGGGCCCACGGTTCTAAAAACGGGACGTAGTTGGTGAGAAACTCGATAGTTTTTTTATACCCCAAACCCTTCAAAAAAATTTCATACAAGTCGACTTGAGACTGTTTATTCCGTCCGAGATTTATGCACGACGTTTCAAGTTGTGTTGCGCAAAATGTTGATGAAAGTAAAAGTTTTCCACACTCCACAAAGCTATTGTGACCCTCACGAATGACCAGAGGTTTGGGGGTAATTTCCGATAATGTAGCGCAGTGAAAGAGGGGAAAAAATTCCAATCCCCCCCCCCCTAAAATTACGACTTGACATGTTTATGATTTCCCGCACACAGGTACACGGACCCCGATTACGTAAAAAAAACCGGGAGCTGGCCATGACCCACGCGGAACGAAGCACAAACACTAGTCATTTTTTATACCGTGGCTGATAAATTGTTTTTAACACAAAAAAAGAAATATTATTGGCTGAAATAGTTCATTAAATTATTTAAAGTAATTAAAATTTTTCAAAAAAATTATACAATTTGAAAGGGCCCGGGAAAAAATTAATATTTAAATATCTTTGAAATTGTTCATATCAGGGCCAAAAAAGGGTTTCAACAGAGCACTTTGGGGGAAAAGACCCCTCGGTCCAAAACTGACTCGACATTTATTTTAAAAATGGCCTTTTTTCGGCAAAATAAAGCCAAAAAACATAAACGTCATATTTTCCTTTATGCTATTTATAAAAATTTTAGGGCCCAAAAAAAAATTAAAAAAAAAATATATTTTTAAAATTTAAAATTTAATATGTTTTATTATAGGGCAAAGGTGCGCTACCCCAATAATTTCGATATAATTATGGGAAAAAATCATATTCAGCTCAAAACAATATAAACTAATTTAGAATTTTTCATCAAAACCAAAAAATGGTTTTAGTTTATTTTAATTATATGAAAACGGGGCGGAGTTGGAAAAAAATGTAGCCCCGTGAGGCTTCCCCCGAAAAATCACCGTCAATGAAAACACCCAAGTAATAATATGGTATGCCAAAAGTTCATTTGTTTTTACAAAATTTTGCAAGCGGTGTCGGTTCCCTAGTTAAATTTGTTTTTAACTTTGGGCTCATGAAAATTAAAAAAAAACTCCATCATTTCTTTTAAAAATTTAAAAAGGGGATATATTATGTGTGAACCCAAATTTTTTTTTTTAACGTTTAAATTTTTGTTCCCCATCATGAGTCCAGCATTGGAGGTTTTTTAAAATCAGTGTTAAAAATTTGAGTTGCGACGCTTTAAATGCCTAGGGAAAACGGTAGTAGTACGAGGGCCCTCCCGCAACATTATAAATTTTTTATATAATTATTTTACAGTATTTTTATATAATACATTATAAATATAAAATTTCGGTCCCTTTAAAATGGATCCTTGTGGTATTCCCAGTAATCTTTTTTTGTTTTATTAAAAGGGTTCCCAATTTTTTCCATAAAAACGTTTTTTTTTCTAGGTTACTGCGAAAAACCCTTCTAGGGGAAATGAAACCCCGATTTCCAATCAGCTTAAGCATTTCCCAAAAGTTTATTTCTGTTTATTTGTGTCGAATGCTTTTGAGAAATCGACAAAAGAGCAAAATACATAAAGATTGCTATTTAAACTGTTTAACATTAAATCAGAAAAATTTTAGTAACAAATAACAGTAACAGTAACAGTAACAGTAACAGTAACAGTAACAAAAACAAAAACAAATAACAAACAGTAGACAGATGTGTGGCTCGTTGGGGCTTGGGGTTAAAATCCCGATTTGGGACTCAAGTCCATCAGTTCTTGTCTTAGGAATTTGTAAACGATGACTTAAGAGCCGTCCTAGCAACGAGGCACAATAAATTTAAAGTTGTTCTGAATAGGCCTTGTTGTTTCTGGCGTTGATCCACGGGTTTTCGCACTGTCCATTGCACCACTGATAGCTATATTTCCTATAAAACATATCGATCTTTGATTGGTTATCGCTCACTCTTTGATTACGTCGGGGCCTACAGCGTAGGCTTGGTCGCTTTGGTTTAAAGTCCCCCGCTGAAAATCAGTTATATATGACTGAGTGGGTAGACTCGAAATACGAATTACGAAATACGAACTAACTACGCAGTAAAGTCATAGGAAATGTGGGTTCGATGAGCCATTACCATCATTCTTAAACGTGTCTGTAAAATAATAGCGTATGAAAAACTATATTTCACAATTATATAATAGTATCACTATGCATCCGCATCTGCATCCGAACCAATCATTCGTAACCAAATTGAAACAACTTTATACGTGTTTTTGTTTTCGGGATGAATAACCCAAGGGAATATTCCATTTTCAAAACTCGAATTGTTTGCAAATAATATGTAACATTCTATTTGGCCGAGTGGTCCCATATGAAGTAACTCGCGCGTGAAATTGCTACAAAGAAGGATGATGGTTTAAGAACAGAACCCACCCATCCTTCACGTATCGCAATACATGGCAGACAGCTGTCAGAGTCAATACCATTGTTCAACAAAAATGAATATTTTACCTCGTGAAGACGGAATAAGAATGGGATCGAGCTTACGTGCTGAAATCCAACCGCGCAGATAGACGTAGTATTGTTTTGGTTCGTGCGAAGCGTGGCGGAGGCTCTCGGAACTAAGAACGCGCCCCGAAGCGGAACGAGGTTGCTTTGTTGAGGGGGTGGGGGGGATGACAGGACGGCGTAAGCCGAGTTGGAATTCATCACTGTTGGCGGCAGAACTCATGTTAGACCGTATTATCCAGAAACTCTTTTTTTTTTAGAGAGAAAACTCCCTGGAGGGTATTTATTTCCAACCAACAACATCGTAGGTTGAGAATTGAATTGATGTAAACACGAATATGATAAAATGTATACCTACTTACACAAACGCAAATATTATTTTGAAGTGAAAGAAAAGCAAACAGTAAATAAATAATGGTATATAAAGAAAGAAGCGAAGTAACCGTATGAATTAATTCTTTAGTTGGGACGATAGAATAGTATATTATAGCCAGTTGTAAGATCTCACTTTGCTTAAATAAACGTATACATCATCGTGAAGTAAAATATAATTCGAAAAAAAAACGAAATGAAACAGTGTCACGTTGAAATGAAAAGCTAGGAACGAAGCACCCAGTATGCATGAATATCCAGTCTGTCTGTCCGTCCTTCTGTGAGTCAGTGTTACGACTACACGATAAAAACCGGGCATGACCGAAAATAATGCTGATAGAGTTTGGTTTTGATGACCCTGGGGTCACAGGGTTGGGGGAGCATATAAATACCCGGCACCTCCACCAAATACGAGTTTTGGAAGATGAATAAAACGTTTTATTGTTCTATTGTATTCTTCTTTTTCTTCTTCTTCTTCTTCTTCTTCTTCTTCTTCTTCTTCTTCTTCTTCTTCTTCTTCTTCTTCTTCTTCTTCTTCTTCTTCTTCTTCTTCTTCTTCTTCTTCTTCTTCTTCTTCTTCTTCTTGACACTAGTGGGTTTTACTTTGCGATAATTCAATCAAAAACATACAAATGTATGGCTTTCATCGTATTACCCACAAGAGATCTTAAAGATTTAAACATGTTGATGATATTAAAAGTAATCACTAGAAATTCAATGAAAGCGCGTTGCGCGTTTTAGTAGGATTTCCATAGTTCACAAAACCACCATGATAAATGTTTTTATGTTGTAATGACAGTAACAAAGATAAACCAAATTTAAAAATAATGTTAGAAAAAGAGGGTTGATGATATTTTCAACAGCCTCATATGAAAATTAAAAAAGTGAACATAATATGCCAGATAAAAATACACCACATTCCTGTTTTTATTATTTTAACCTTTAACTTCGATAGATCTATGTAATGCTAATTTCTTTTAAAATATCATAATCCATGTGTGAACAGGGAAAATCTAAAAAACACTCGCCACGCGCTCCAGTCTCTTTGAATGTATATTATAGTGAATACTCTTTTAAGCACTAATAATTTTTCACAAGTAAAATATTTCTATAAAAACTTGGATTACATTCGTGAGTAGCTGAAATTAAAAATAGATGTCTCACAAGTCACAATACACCGACGCACAGAGTTGCGTCATGATAATCCCTTTGAGAAGATGTGAGGACGTATAAATCGATACCGTCAAAGAAACCCATATAATATGAGACGGCTAAGGTTTAGTCCTCCCTTTATACAAAATTGAGAGGAAATATTATCTCATAAAGGATGTTCGGGAGTATGAATCTTCATCCCTTAAATCCGAGAGTAGCTCATATAGATACACGTGAGTAGCCTATCCACTATACTGCCGTGAGTTCTCAATATCATAGACCTCATGTTGTGTTATTAGAGATATTCAAGGGTGGCCAAACTGTTCTCAAACTAATAGACCTCATGTTGTGTTATTAGAGATATTCAAGGGTGGCCAAACTGTTCTCAAACTAATAGACCTCATGTTGTGTATTAGAGATATTCAAGGGTGGCCAAACTGTTCTCAAACTAATAGACCTCATGTTGTGTTATTAGAGATATTCAAGGGTGGCCAAACTGTTTATAGTCTGAAGTAGCTAATTCACTTAATCAAGGGTTAGCTAGTATGTTGTAAGTAGGTACGTGTACACAGCATTTTCAAGTGTTATGTTTTTATAGCGTTAACGTGATGGAGCACCATTGTTTGGCTACCTTTAAAAACTTGTGTATGAAGTTTTCTCATATTTTATTTTGAAATTTGGTCATAAAGCTTCAATTGAAATTTGCAAAGACATACTACAGATACTATGTTAAATAAAATAAAATAAAATAAAACTTGAAACCCATTGTTTTAACTTTTTCACGCTATTTTCGCGTACCTCTGGTTATAAGGTGTGTTGAAGGCATGTTGTAACTTGTATAGTGTAGCTGAAAAAATGTTGCAGTTTTACCAGAGAATGGAGGACAAATACAAACAACAACAACAAAAGCATGTGTGCTCGCTCTGTAAAGCGCGAACAAACATACAAAAATACAAATAAAAAGGAAAAGAAAAAATACTCGAGCTAATTTTTTGGGGGGTCAGTGAAATTGAAGTCTTCGCTTCGCTCATCCAAAAATCCTAGAAGTCTTAAAGATAAAGATATCTTAGCTGTAAATATGTTCTTAAACATGCAAATATAACTTACAAACTAGACCTACATTAATAGCAATAAAACATTCAATTATTTATGGAATTTAATTGATTATATTTCTCTTTCTTTGATATGGTGTCGAACTTATCAGGAAAAAATACGCGATTGACAAAATGTGTAAATATACCCTTGAGAGACTTCGTAGAAAATATACTACCAATTTTTTCTAATGGCAAATAAGTTACTGTATTTGGAGTCCAAACTGTGCGTTGCTATGCGTTGCCATGGGCGGCCATGGTGGAATGACGTCACAATCCAGAAATTTCAAAGTCCATCTTTAATTTAACCCGGGTCTACTGGGTCTGTGGCGTTCATAGTTAATACAAGTCCAATATTGCACAGCCATTATTATGTTGGTTTTTTTAGAAAGGAACGAACAGATACCTAGTTGTGAACCATGTTAATGCTGAGTTTGCTTTAAGAGAGAGATAGAGACCACATAATAGGTTAACTATTAGATGAGTAGTCATGTATCTGCACTGAAGCATTACATGCAACAACCAGAACAACAAGTAGAGCTTAGCCCTTGCTTGCATTATAACTTATTCCAGTTCTAGCTTTGAATAATAGGAAAACTTAATACTGTCTATCAACCGCGGAATGTGCAAAGGGACATTATAGGTTAAACATTTTTGAAACGTGTATTATTAGCTTAGTACTTAAAAAAACTTATTTTGAACATTTTGCAAAACAAAATAGCCAAGTTCATAAAAAAAAAATACCGTGGGAATTAAACCTGTTATAGGGTGTAATGTATGCCCCTCTTTAGGTGAACTAGGTATGTTGAGGATATAACAATTATTGTGAAGAGATGTCCGAGGGCTGTTTAAGAGGATTCAACCCCTTGCATCACATTAACGTCTGAGGAAAACCTCAGAAAAAACCTTCAGTCACGGTTTGCCGGTCTCGACGGGATTTGAACCCAGGACCTCCCGAATCAGAGTCGCGTGCCTAACGCTCGAGCCAACATTGTCGTAAAGAGAGATACGGAATTTTGTTCTAAATGTTATTCCCGAACAAAGGAATTAATCATGCAAGATTTGTTCATGATAAGTTAACGACTAAATTGAGAATGGAAATAAAATAATAAAAAAAAGTAAAAATGCGAATTTTTTACACGATATAATATAATCGTTTGTTCATTTCCGGGGAATTATTTTTTAACCAAAAGTCCTTTTCATTTCCTTATCACCTACGTAAGCTCAAACAAAGTCCTTACTATTGTGCGTGCAGGGCATATGTCAATCGTATCCACGGGAGATCGTTCACTTTTCATAGACTTTTGAAGTTAGACATACACCCCACACTCACTGTCAGTGCTCTACTATTTCATTGAGAAGGATCAAGTTTACAAGCCTAAACAAAGAGATCGGAAAATGTGTCCCCCATTCAGCTAAAATGAATTTAGGGTTTTACTTGATCTTGTACCAAGTTAAGTTCCCGATAACTGCAAACACTTCACTCATTGACTACCAACGCTGATGAAAATAATAATAATATTTTTTTGTGAATTTCTCGTGTGAAACCAACTCAACAGTGCGATACTAGAAGGATAACGTAAATGTCGCTATGGATATATTAATCCTTATCACCGAAATTAGCATGGCTAACTGCTTGATAACGATTGATATATTCAAAGCGACATTCACGCTATATAGAATCGTACTGCTGGGACAATTCCAAAGATATCTTAACACCTATGGTAGGCTAGATTAGCAGTGTCCAATACCTCCGCACAGGCGCGAGCGTAGCAAATTGAAGCGTCGAAAATCCAATTCAAGATGGCTATTAGGCGTTTTAATTAATGCTTTTTTAAGGCAATAATGTATTTTACTGGATTGTTTGAAATGGTTTTAGCTTGTGTAGCATGGGAATGAACAAACAGAAACAATAAGAAGTTATTGCATAAGGGAATTTAGTAATCATTTGGTGTTAATGGCTAGTATGCTCAGCTGTCAAACTGACGGCCATCTTTAAAAATATTTGGGCTATTCGCTCCCATTTAATTAACAAGCAAACAGAATTTCAAGATGGCTTCTAACTATCAAGGAAGTATTCACGCCTCTCTTGTGGTGTGGCGTTAAGCGCGCGACTCTGATTCTGGAGGTACCGGGTTCAAATCCCGTCGAGTCCGGCAATCCTGACTGAAGGTTTTTGAGTCCTCATTAAACAGTCCTCGGACATCCCTTCACAATTGTCCTCGATCCGCAACATACCTAGCTAGACACCTGGAAGTGGGGCATGAATTAACTGCACCTGGCAGGCTTCCAACAAAAAATTATTGAATGTTTGTTTAAGTGCTGTGAGGAATCACTCCCTTGCATTCGCATTAAAGAATGAATAAAACATTACAAAACTTTCAGTCAGGATTGCTGGAAGGGAGTATTGACCCGTCTGGCACGTTATGCTTGTTATACATAAGTAGACTGAAAACAGTTTATATATGTAAAGTTGTCTTTGAACATGTAATACTTGTTGATGCAAGTCTTGTTGTATGTATGCCTTGTATTTTATTTCACAAGAACCACGTTCGCTGACCGAGACTAGAATCCAGCAGAATAACAAGCAGGAATAAAACCACAAGACCAACTAGTCCTAGGATGCACCATACTTTGTATGCGCAGAATATAGGCTACAGAAGAAAAACACAGATATAATCTTACGATGTTTTTATCAAAGCGAACACGGTTCGTGACATAGAAAGGGCTGAGAAAGCAAAAGAACCGTATACAATAGTTCCCTTTAATAAATACACAGGCAGGAGGTATCTCAAAATAGAGAGTGAAGTTATTTGACAAACGAGCTGTGGAAGAATGATACTATTATAAAACAACTGTTTTGCCCCCGCAACCCAAGTATTAAAGTTGCTGAAAACGGATATTAGGCACCTGATCCCAATTGACTCTACTTTGGTTGGGGAGCCATTCTCCCCTGACCAACAGGGTGACCAACTAAATTCTGTCTTTAAGGGATATGTTCACAAGAATCGCATCTTTAATTTAATTATTTTTGACGAACTTGTAGTTATGTTGTACAACGAAACAAATTTAAAACCGCTTTCTAATGTGTAGAACGCATTGGTTTACATACAGACTGACGGGAGAAACATTATGTATTTCTTTAAATATACAGAAGTACTTTTAATATAAAATAAATTTATAATGTTAACCATATTGCCGATAAATACCAAAAGCAAACTATGGTAAAACAAAAAATCAAAGAAAGCATAGAAACCGAAAACAACACATTCAACAAAATTGTATAGAAACGTTCCGTTAGAAATATGTAAACGGTGATTTTGGAGCCGTCCTAGCAACGAGGAACATAATAAATTCAAAGTTGTTCTGAATCGGCCTTGTTGATTCTGGTGTTGATCCGCGGGTGTTCGCACTGTCCATACCACTGATTGCTATATTTCCTATTAAAAAAAATCGATCTTCGGTTGGTTATCGCTCACTCGTCGATTGCGTCGGGGCCTACAGGGTTGGCTTGGTCGTTTTGGTTTTATGTCCCCCACTTAAAATCAATTATATGCCTGAGTGGGTAGACTCTAAATACGAATTTATTTATTTCATTTTTATTTAAATAATCATTCTACACTTTTCGCAGTGATAATTGGAAATGAGATTTAGAACGTCTTTTTAGATTACCTCTTTAAAACCGTCAGTTTTATTAATTGCAAATATATTCAAACCATTAGTACGAGAAAAAGATACAAAGTACATACTGGTAATGAGAATCGTTGTGAAGATCGTGTTATCAAACGAAAATATTTTAACGATTTTACAAACCACAGTTGAATCGACAGCTTAAAATGCTGGGAAAAAATTAATTGGATTTTTGTTAATTTCCGATTCACTTCGGCAGTCTTTGTTGAAAGCTTTAGCGCAATTCATTCACCGAGTTCTTCTATTTCCTTCCAGCACTCTCGTGGAAATGAGAGTACGCTCTGCGACGCCCGGGGCTACACTGGTGCACTGTTTGCACTCGGACTCGTTTCCAAGCGATTCATATTCAGCGCTGTGTTTACAGTTTGATATTGCACAGATCAGTTTGTTTAATCAAGACGAAGAAAGTAACACCTGCTTTACAGGGGATATTACCCCAAGAAATTATTTTTAACCACATTACCTATAGCACAATATTGCAAAAGAATGGGAGTTAAAAAAATTATATCTTGATTTATCACGAAATTTTTAAGCGTTTTGATCCTTCTTAAATTTTCGAAAATTGGTGTTTGGGAAATTTCTTAAATCCGCTTCAACCTACATTTTTGTTACACATAGATAACTAGAGAATCGTACCACTCTAAAATGGGATAAAATGTGTCTTGAAACTGTGCACAGATATACACTCGAACACGCAAAAATATGCGTTCTGAAATCACACACCTTCTTGGTAATAAGCATATTATTTATTATTTTGACCAAACCACTTGTACAAATTACTAAAACAAACGTAGCGGACTTACAGAAAAGGTAGTCGAGTACGTCATTACTGGCCAATGTTTTAGGCCAAAACTCTCTATTTCACAAACCATATAGATCTTCTCCATGTTTTGTATTTTGAAAGATTTTCGGCGATTGGACCTGGCTCGAAAGCACTTAGTTTGACAACTTTTTTCGGGTCATGGTGAACCCAATACTTTTTTCTGTAACTCTGTAAATTTAAAACTTCACAAAAGCATGTGTAAAGTATGAAAAAATATATTAATGGAAGGGTTGAACGTTAATAGCAGCAATTGGACATTTCTCCCTTACAAACCCAATCCAACCAAAACACCTAGTCAGTCGGGTGAACGTTCTTTGTGCCTAGACTTGGTACAGCCGGCCAACAGTGAAGTGAGGGGAGCGCGACAGAGTTACGCCCCAATTGTTGGGAATCGATTGTTGTCCCATCAGCCGGAAGAGGCTGTCTACTATTTTTAACTGGTGGCCAGTGGCGTAGCGCTTTAAGCTTGAGCAGCCATGGATGTAACAAGCTAGGGTAGGGAGCGAAGCTGATTAGCAACAGATCGCTGAAGAAAACAAAAATTAAGTATCACATTCCTTTTTATTGTTCACACCTCTTTGTTTTTTTTGTTGGTGGAGGTGCCGGGTACAAAGAGGGATATAAAACTTAAAAAAATTTATGTGCGTGCAATTTATAATATATTTTTTGTAAAAAGCCCGCTCAGAGTGCAATGCATGCCCCTCTTGTCTTAACTAGTTAAATTTGAGTTTTATTGTGAAGGGATGTCCGAGGGCAGTTTAAGAGGACTAAACCCGTGCATACACACGAAAAAAATCTCAAGAAACTCGGAAAAAATCTTTAGTCATGATTGCCGGTCTCGACGGGATTCGAACCTAGGACCTCCCGAATCAGAGTTGCGCGCTTAGTGTTCGAGGCAACACTGTCGGTTGGACGGGTAGAAAGTGAAGAAAGTGATGATTTAATTTTACCTTTGGATTTTACCACTGTTAGGTAATAAAGCAACACAATGGGTTTATTTTTGTGAATTCAGCAACGAAAAAAGAACGAATTATTTATAATATTGCAATGGTTTTAAATGGTCGAAAATGTTCTACAGTGGTAATTTGTAATGAACTTTGTTCCAGTATGGACTTATAAAATGCACATATTACAAAGTCCATATAACTGAAACTGTATCGCGCAAGTAACATCTGTGCAACAATTACCCAGAAACTCTGCGAACTTTATGTTATTCCCTCAACTAACTTCACATGCCCACTCTTTTCATGTTTCCCCGACAGTTGTTGAAATGGAGAAGCCCTAACAGGAACTCAAACTCGCGACCTCCGGCTTAAGATGAATTATGAAACAACAAGACAAACAAACCATGTCTTGTGTCTGTTGAAGACAATCCGCTCAAAGAGCCGCATCACTCTGCAGGAGAATCTAATTAGTGAGGAGCAAATCAACACCGCTACTCGAGCGAGATCCATCCAATCAATGTGTAACCTGAGGACTCAACTGTCAAAGCAAACGAAACCAATACAGCTAATTAGTTGTCTGGTTCATGCAAACAATCACATCAAGATAGTCTGCTATCTACATTCCGCGCGGTTACTCGACTATCATTTCAACTTGCTTCTTAGGGGCCACAAGGAAACTCGACCATATCATTTCAAACTTGCTTCTTAGGGGCTGTCGCTCACAAGGAAACTCGACGATATCATTTCAAACTTGCTTCTTAGGGGCTGTCGCTCACAAGGAAACTCGACCATATCATTTCAAACTTGCTTCTTAAGGGGCTCTTACCCCCCAATAAATATTGTTTTATCACAATATTAATTCATAGAATAACACCAAACATAAATGACCGTTTATAAAAATAAAGCATTCAATAGTGATTTCTATTGTAGAAATATTTGGTTGCCAAATGGTTGCCAAGTGATCACCAACAATTCACCAAGGCTTGTTTTTGATCGCCAAGTGGTTACCAAGTGGTAACCAAGGGTCGCCACCGAAATTTCAATTAAAATATATGACAGCCAAGCGTTCACCAAAAGGCAGCCAACGAGTCACCTACTTTGCAATGCAGTATTTTGACACAAAAACGACCTGTTGGCGACCTGTTGGCGACCATTTGGCTTCTTTTGGCAATAACTTGGCGATCACTTGGTGAAATAGTTGGTGACCTGTTGGTGACTATTTGGCAATTTGGCAACTAGATATTTCGACAAGGGTTCTAACGATTTGTTAAGCTTTTTTATCCTATAATAGGGAATGTTTACTAAGTCCAAATATTGACGTAGGTGTTAGAAATGGCTCGAAAACCACTTAAAAACACCATTACTGAAACTAAAACAAATTTTAAAGTAAATATTTTAAATTTCTATTAAGACACAAAGTTTGTAGTATTTTATTACCCGCGCTAACAGCACGTGACGTCAAGATTTCGGTCTAGAGCTTTGTTGACGAATACGCAAAGCTGTTTAATGACTTTAACTTTTCTAGACTACACCGCTAATATCACTGTTTGGCATAACCTCATCGGTAGATTCGTTATAATAGCTAATAGTGACGTAATCGCTCGTTTTTCCCACCATCATTATTGGTGCAACTTTCATCTCACTTTTATAATTAATGAAAACTCTTATCTAAATAATAAAAAAAATATTATTAACGTATTCAGAATGGTCCTTAATGTAGTGGAGTGATAAAAAAAAGTTAAGGAACATTCCCTATCTGAAAAAATGCGTTTTTACGAACTTCTTAAATTGGCTTTAACCTGCTGATTTTTTGTTTCTTATAGATACTATCCATTTTTTTAAACTACGCATTTAACAAGAATCGTTACAAAAAGAGTTAAAAATAAATCAAATCAATACGTTTAACTGAGTAAGTAAAGCAATGTGCCAATGAGAATCTGAAATAGCTACTCGAAGGCACTAGACGAAATCTCAACAACGCTCAACCTGGGTATGAACACAGCTGAACATGTCGTAGGCTTTCACGGCCCGAGTCAATAATGATTGATATTTCTAGTTTGTTCTGCACGTGCTAACTTTAAACGTTCTAATGTTGGCCTCCAAGTTCTACTCAGTTTTAGCCCATCGTCCCTGTTAAAATTGTCAGATTTCATTTCTATTTCAATAGCTTCACGTACAAGACGAGGGCGGTATTGTTTAACTGTGGCTAGTACACGTGTGTTGTCAAAGTTGACATAACATCAACTTTGACAACACACGTGTACTAGCCACAGTTAAACAATACCGCCCTCGTCTTGTACGTGAAGCTATTGAAATAGAAATGAAATCTGACAATTTTAACAGGGACGATGGGCTAAAACTGAGTAGAACTTGGAGGCCAACATTAGAACGTTTAAAGTTAGCACGTGCAGAACAAACTAGAAATATCAATGTTGATTAACGCGCATGCGTCATGGTTTTATATAAAGGAGGTTGCACACAATTGTACTTTGTCATTCACTGGGTCGAGCTGGATCGAGTAGGTTCTGCCCAGTGATTTCCTCTTCACATCTCTGAAGATGAGCTGTGCAATCAGTTCGAAACGTCAGCATTTGAATAATGACAATCGACACGGCGTATCCCGACAGCCAAGTTTTATTACAGCTGAACATGTTTGACACCCCTACCTAGTTTCCCCGAGCGTTTACCTCGCCGCCTCTTCTGCCGCCTCCCCATGGGGCAGTTGGCCAGGCGTCTAATGCGGGAGGCGCAACCACAAACTCATCATAACAAGGTACTAGACAAAGTCTAAACAACGCTCAACCAAGGTATAAACACAGCTGAACATGTTTGACACCCCTTCTTAGTTTCCCCGAGCGTTTACCTCGCCGCCTCTTCTGCCGCCTCACCATGGGGCAGTTGGCCAGGCGTCTAATGTGGGAGGCGCAACCACAAACTCATCATAACAAGGTACTAGACGAAGTCTAAACAACGCTCAACCTGAGTATGAACACAGCTGAACATGTTGGACACCCCTGCCTAGTTTCCCGAGCGTTTACTTGCCGCCTCTTCTGCCGCCTCCTAATGGGGCAGTTGGCCAGGCGTCTAATGCGGAGGGGGGGGGGGGGGGCAACCACAAACTCATCATAACAAGGTTCTAGACGAAGTCTAAACAACGCTCAACCTTAATATGAACACAGCTGAACATGTTGGACACCCCTACCTAGTTTCCCCGAGCGTTAACCTCGCCGCCTCTTCTGCCGCCTCCCCATGGGGCAGTTGGCCAGGCGTCTAATGCGGAGGGGGGGGGGGGGGCAACCACAAACTCATCATAACAAGGTTCTAGACGAAGTCTAAACAACGCTCAACCTGGGTATAAACAAAGCTGAACATGATGGACACCCCTGCCTAGTTTCCCCGAGCGTTAACCTCGCCGCCTCTTCTGCCGCCTCCCCATGGGGCAGTTGGCCAGGCGTCTAATGCGGGGGGCGCAACCACAAACTCATCGTAACAAGGCACTAGACGAAGTCTAAACAACGCTCAACCTGGGTATGAACACAGCTGAACATGTTTGACACCCCTGCCTACTTTCCCCGAGCGTTTACCTCGCCGCCTCTTCTGTCGCCTCCCCATGGGGCAGTTGGCCAGGCGTCTAATGCGGGAGGCGCAACCACAAACTCATCATAACAAGGTACTAGACGAAGTCTAAACAACGCTCAACCTGGGTATAAACACAGCTGAACATGTTGGACACCCCTGCCTAGTTTCCCCGAGCGTTTACCTCGCCGCCTCTTCTGCCGCCTCCCCATGGGGCAGTTGGCCAGGCGTCTAATGCGGGGGGTGGGGGGCAACCACAAACTCATCATAACCGGGAATCGATTTCTAAGGGAAAACATGGCACACTAACAAGGATCGGCGAGCGGTGAAAAGACTAACGGTCACCAGGAAGTGAAAAACAAAAGCAAAGCTTAATAGAAAAGTGACAGTTTGAAAGCAAAGTACAAACAAAAAACATTCGACATTGATTGGTTTTGCCACAAAGTATGTTACAGTCTCTGCATGTTTTTTGCTCAAGCTCTATATTGAAGGTCGGCTCCAATGTACGTCATGAAGATTACATAAGCTCAAAGAATTCTTATCACCAAAATCATATAACTCCAATAATGAATTCGTTGATGAATTATTTTACCATTATTTATTTTTACTTTAGATTTAAGCGTGTTCGTTTTTTCTATTTTTGTAATGTTTTCCATTAATTTCATATTTCGTCATAATATTTTTGTAAACCATCATATTTTATATCAGAAATTGTATGTATCAATGGTTCATTGCCTTTATTCGTAACATGTATGAATCGAAAAGGTGTATTAAAAATAAATAATTATATATAAAACATTGAGCCCAACTAACACTTTGTCTATTTCTACGACCTGTTAAAGACGTTAGGCTCAATGATTGGATATTTCTATGTTTATTTATTCAACTAGACACAAAAACATCCATAGGCCATTTTGCATTGTGCATTGTAAACATAATAACATTACTAACTTAAACTAAACATGATAACATAGAAGACATGTGCACAACACACAACACAATATGTGTACTGGATGCTGCATTTTCTTTTGTAAAACTTAAAAATTAACATAGAAGGACTCGACTTCGATATGAACCACCATTATTATTAATATTATTATTAATATTATTATTATTATTATTATTATTACTATTATTATTATTATTATTATTATTATTATTATTATTATTATTATTATTATTATTATTATTTCTATTATTGCAAAAAACGACCTTCTTCCTGTTGACGGCTTTTTCACGTACCAACTTATAATAAAATATTACTTTAAAAATGATTATAAAATTCTTGTGCAGAGAAATAAATGCACACGTAATCAGGGAAAACAAAAATTTGCAATTCCGGAAGTAATAATAAAATACGGTCAAAGGCGCCTAGAGTGTTTAGTTCCCGAAGCTTTTAATGACTTACCTGATCAGTTATTAAATTTTACTAAAATTTCCGAGGTCAAGCAAGAAATAAAAATATATTTGTTGTCTCAATTGAGTGCTCTTACCTAAATCTGTTTTGCTCTTACCTTGTTTCGAACTCATCCTTTACCTATATTTCTGACAAGTTTCTGATATGTTTAAGAACAAAAGCCTTGAAGTTGTGTAGTGTTTATTTTTTTTTAATTTTTAAGTTACGGTTAATCTACCTCAATTTGTTTATTTAATGTTTGGGATTTGTATATGTTTTTTCATAATGATTCCTTCCTCTATGGTTGTTTTTGTGTAGTTTATTTGATGTTGTTTATTCCACAGATGAGCCCGCATAATGGGCTTTGTGGGTTTCCATGAGATGTAACAATGTTAATTTGTGTTTTGTGAAAATAAATAAATTGAATTGAAAAAAAAAAAAAAAAAATTATTATTATTATTATTATTATTATTATTATTATTATTATTATTATTATTATTATTAATTGTATTATTATTATAAAAAATATTTGTAGAATCTTTCTCGCAGCCGATGTTCTAACCGTAGATAAACTGAATTACTGAACTGAAAATCAGTTCTTGTTACTGAGATTGATAATATTAAACTCGCGTATTTACTTGATTTAAGGAAATGTACGACGTTACAAAATATAAGTTAAGTAAGTTACAAAAGAAACTATAAAGGAGAACCCTGTTGTTTTATTAATTTTGTTCTTGTTATGGGATTATAAAGCTCTTAAATAGGTCAATTTATTAATGACAGAAAATGGCTGGTATCGATTTTATCATAACAAAGCATAAATTTTTAAATGACATTTTTTTAATAAGAAGGTTATAAGTCTGCCGGTGAATCTTTAATTAAGTTTTTTGTACTTTAATCAAAATGGTTTCGACAAATTTGAGTAGCTGTTCGCTGTTAAGAAATGAACTTCGAGATTATTATAAGCTAAATTCTCATCAACTTAATTATGAAGAATTTCCATTTTCCTTTTCATTTCTGTGATTAAAGTCTGTTTTAAATGGGAGAGGATTCTTTTTGCTCGTGTGATTTTCTCATCAGTGGTCTGACATCAAGGGAGAGTCTAGCTCGGTTGAGTACAAGTGAGCGTCGAGTCGACTGTCGAGTGCAACAGGTATCTGCGCCTCATCAGGCGACCTCGTTGCTTTGTCAAGCTTGAGGTCTCGAGACTTGGATTTCAATACTGTTGAGTAGTTAAGCCCTCGCGGAGTCGGGTGGGATGTAGAGAGCGCTGCGTTGAGCTAGCGGACTAGATGAGAACCACATGAACAGTTCAACAGGCCCGGGGGTGGGAGGTTGTAGCGTGGGTTCGTAGAGAAACACGCATAGTTTTACTTGTGGGAAGTTTAGTGGGAGGAATTAAATGAAATACTAACTAAGACATATTTTTTAAAGAACGAAACTAATTTAATTATTTTTTGTTTAAAAATGAACAAAAACCAGAAGAAGAAGAAGAAGAAGAAGAAGAAGAAGAAGAAGAAGAAGAAGAAGAAGAAGAAATATGGATAATAGTCTCAAACAATATTAATGCTTTATTTTAATTTATAAATTAAGTCTGACTAAGAAAACGGTATTCATTTAATTAAAAACAGTGGAGTTGATAATATCTAAACACAGTTTCTACGGCCGGTTAGGACGGAAGATGAGCTCTTGAGAATACAGGTTGAATCTTTGACATTGCCTCACCCGTGAGCGATATTTCCGAGAGTGTTACATTGTAACTTGTTCCATTCCGACCAATCAGTGGCCTTAACTGAAAGAACTCGAAACTACAAAGAAGAAATATGAAAAGAAAAGAGAGATGGAAGCGACGCAGCTTCTTGTTTGAACTAAGGGACACTCGAAGTAAGAGCTACTTTTCCATCGCTACCAATCTCCGGCGGGTTATCCCTTTGTATCAAAACAAAATGTCCGAGGCAATTTGATGGTGTATTTATCAAATTGAATTCTCATTTTGATGTTTAAATAAAAATACATAAGCACAATTTGTAAATATGTATTTGAATTTGGATTTAAATTTATATCATAATAAATATTGACCCTCGCGACTTTTGGGTGTCACTATCTCATTCATCCTCGTATATTCGTCGACATGAGACTGAGAGTCGGCATCAACCGGATGACTGATGACTAAGTGTCATCCGAAAATATTCGCAAGTTCAAGATATTTTAGAGACCATGAAAGTTTCAGAAAACATAAAAATTCGCTAGTTAAACGTATTTTATTTAGGTTTTATTATCATTCCGAACCGTATAAGCTCTTTCAAATATAATTCATAGTATATAATACTAGCTCCAACGAAAGAATGCAGATGCTTTTATCACAAGAGGTAGTGGTGGGGGTAGTATGATTGCGCGGTAAAATGTATGTCGCCTCTGTGTATGAAAGAGAAATATCTTTTACCAACATAAGCAAAAATTATCTGTGCTAGATCCACGCTGAGCTAGCGTGAATAGAGTTTATAAAGTTGGAATGTTGGGAAAACAATTTCGAACTATCTGCATTCTTTCGTTGGAACCACTATATATGTTTTAATAATTTTCCACCAGTTCGTCTACAAACGCAAAATAATGTGTGATGATTTCTTTTCTCATTTCCCTTTTTTGAATCTAATGGTTTCCATAGTAAGTCCTAGGAAATCAGTTGTTATGGAGCGAGGCACACTTTTCTTTTCTGTCCATCCGTCGGTGCGTGTGTCCTCTGGATAAAAACCAAACACGACCTCCGTTTGATTATTTTTTTTTAAAATTTTCTTCAACAAGTATGATAATAAAGTTGTTGGTGACCCTTTGGGTCAATAGAACGGGAGACTAATTTTGTAATCGTGATGCTTTGTACTCGGCACCTCCATCAAGGATTTAAATGCACGATCAGATTTCATTCATGTGGTCTTCTTCGTCAATCAGTTCCTTATGTAGCGTTATTCCACATTTTGGGTTCTGCCTTTCTTCTATATAGCAATAAAACCAAGGTGTTATATTCACTATCGCTACATGCTCAGTAAAGATAACTGAGACAATCAGCGTATAAGTCTTGAAATTATGAATTACGTTGTCCGGCAACTCAAAGCGGGTTGTTCCGCCTCCTAATCTCGTGGTCAGCCACTGTAGACTCGTCCTCTAACGGCGACTCAAATACTCTAATCCGATTACTGTGATACAGCGACGACTAAGCCGCCCTTGGTTGTCAACCGTCATTGAATTAGACTAATGAGCTAACTTGTTTCTAATTGGCTGATCAATTAAATTAACAACTTTCGCATGGAGATTAGGCAGCGGATTATAGACTGGTGCGGTCTACTCTGAAGTGGCGAGGGCGGGACTTGGCTAATACCTTGATTGTGAGATAGAAATTATTGTAGAGTTATATGATTATGATGTGGCTTTTGGTTACGGATTTAGACGTGGTTTGAAGATAAAGCATTAGTCGACTCTGTTATATTACTTCACTAGAACTGCATAGGATGGTTGAATATTATGTCGGTATATACATTCGGAAACACACACTATTAACAGTGTATCCAGTTATTTCATTTTTATTTGTCAATATATTTCTCGAAACGTAACAAAATAAACTGACCGATTAACATAAATACAAATTTTAATATATAGAATATTGCAACTCTATTCAACTCTTAAATTTGGTTAAATTTATAAGTGTCGATCCTAAATTTTATTTACACGGTTATGTAACAGTCACTATGAATAGTTAAGGATTTATCAAATGGTTCTTTGAGACCGGAGAGCATTCCAACATAAGCCAAAAGAATCTTGCAAGACTTGCAAGTTAATGTAAATTTCAGAGCGCAGGGTTTAAATTGGGAGATGCAAGTGCAGTCGGTTATTAAGAAGGGTGTACGAGTGTTAAATTTTGTAATGCGAATAACAAAAGGAGCTTCATTTGAAATCAAGGTACAAGCATACAAAACCCTTGTGAGACCAGCTTTTAGAATATGCAGGTGCAATTTGGGATCCTTTCCATGAATGTGAAATAATGGAATTGGAAAAGGTACAGAGAAAAGCTGCCAGAAAGGTAAAAGGATTCAAAAAGTGGTGGACAGAAGAAACTGATATAAATGGTAAAGAGATTAGGAGAAATGAAAGTATGGGAAAGCTGACAAATGAATTAGGATGGGATGCCTTGGAATTAAGAAGAAAAAGAGACAGGCTCTGTAAATTGAATAAGGCGTCAAGGGATTTTGCCAGGCTGGGGAGAAGTAACTAGTTTTCTTCAAAGGGGGATGTATAAGGGTAGGGGGATCAGGATTGGAAATTTAAAAGAGATATTATTAAGACAGATATAGGAAAATTTTCGTTTATTAATAGAACAGTATCTAAATGGAATTTGTTACCTGAGAGCACTGTAAAGAAAGATGGGCTAATTCATTTAAAAGTTCTTTGGAAAATTTGTAAATTTGTAAATATTTGAATCTTATATTTTAGTATTTAAATGTTAATATCGTACCTTGCCACCATACAAAACTTTGTATAACTGTAAGCTTATAAATAAATGTAAAAAAAAAAATGTAAATGTAAATACTCAGTTTATATACTCATTAAATTTAAAACTCTTATTTCCATGCCAATCAAGCACAACATCATCAGCGAGTTAGGAAATGTGAGTAATACAACTCAAATATTGATTTTGGTGGAGGTGCCGGGTCAGAAATGTGATATTTGTTTTGTTCATAAAAACTAACTTATTCGCGTATTTTCAACGCATATATTTTGTTTTCGTCTAAACTATGATTCTAAACGTAATTTACATATATATTTGATGGAAGAACCTACGATGAACTTGAACGTGATGAACTATTATGAGAAAAAATGTGTTCCAGGTTTGTGAAATTACTTTGCTGGCCGCCAAACTTATTAATCTCGCTGTACTTATATAAATTGAAACACAATTATTCTTTAAACTTTAACAGAGAATTTTTTTTAAATACTAACAATTTTTTAATTGGGTATTGTTTTAATTACTGTATTTTAATTTGTGCGCATTTTAGCATTCTTAATTTTATCCTTTGTAAATCAGTACAAAATAGGAAATAGGTTATAAATAAAAACATGATAAATACAAAACATTTGCCAATCAATCACAATATACAAACCTGCTGTATCTCGTATTCCGTACAAACCTTTCAAATTGCAGTAATTCGTGAATAAAATAATTTAACACTGTTATATTACCTAAAAACTTTGTGTAGAGTGCTGCTTAAATGATGAAGTATCTTAACATTAACAATTCTGTGCTAACTGAAATCATACCTACTTAAACCTTGAAACTTTATAGTCTTGGTTAAACGCTTTATACTTAAAACAAGACTGATCTTACACCATGTGAGAGTCGTAACTATCACCATACAACCTCATAAATACACAACTTCAAAGAAACTAGGATTATTCTTCAGAAGCCGTGATAATTAAAACAGAGTCCCGCACATAATCTATTAAGGAAACTTAACTTGTAAACTTAATAATTTTCAAACCAGTTTCCATAGCTCCCATAAAGTTCTAGTAATTATCGTCTAGTCGTATTTCTAAGTTATTTTATGTAAAATCGTAATTATCTCGCATCGCTTACTCAACTGCACTAGTCAAGTCAAGATAAACTCTAACAGCATTGCATGAATCTTATATGAGCGAAAGAGGTAACACACAATAAGAATAACTCAAGTGCAGGTTTGATTTCATAGTAGGTACACATTATTGTATTTGTACTTTAGTATTGTTCATTTGAAAATTTATATTTATATTTGTATTGCATGTTTTAGAAAATGATATTGAAAGAGGTGAGTTTGAATGGCTTTCACAGACATATGCATAAGCAAAAATGTACGTTTTTCTTTCCAATGGGTTCCTAAAGTAAGATCATCTTTTCAAATCATATTTTTTAGAAGGTCACTTTCAAGGAAAAACAACCTTGCATTTTCTATCTTGCTAAAATCAAGTGTTGTGTAATTTATTTGTAACATCAAGATTACGCCACAAATGTTTGTTGTTTTTTAAGTGAAAGATGAGTAAAACTTCTTCATACTCTCCATCTACAAAAACAAGAAGTTATACATGAAATATTGACTTATTAATGTGCATCGCACATGTGCTGTTGAATTTCAATACTTGCTTTGCAATTTACACATTTTTCTCAAACTTAGGACAAAAATACGTTCATGATCAGATAAACACAATACAACATTCAGTGGATCCACTGCAATTGCATATAGATTTGAATAATACGAACAATTATTCAAAGGTGTATTTATTTGAACACTCCGGCGGTTTTACGGTAAAAGTAATTTAATATTTTAATAACTCGTGGTGTATTTATATCCAAAATAAAATATTGTTACAACAATGTTTATAAGTTGTTTCATACCAGCGAGTGTCGCTTTTTTAGTTAATTACGTTGGAATCGAGTGTTGTTGAAACGTCATTGTACATAGTACACAGTACAAGGACAACACTCGAACCACTGTTGACATTAGCAGTAAACAAAATATATCTTCTATTTGTTTTACTAGACAATATGGGAAAACAACATCCTCCCTCGCAAATCGATACGAGTAGAAAACTGATGTGCAAATCCCGGATAAAACGGAAACTTTCGAGAATTGAACATTCTTAAAACCAAAACCAAATCTCGTATCCAAGTCAAAACTTTTACTAACTTAAAACTGTACCTCTAGTTTGGTTTCTAACTTTATATAAAATAAAATAAGTGAAATACAAATTCAGAGTGAGTTTATACGCTGCATGAGCTGATTCCGGAGATCGAATTTTTTATTTCTGTCTCTGTATAGATGTAAATCATGTTCTTGAATTTATTTTTTCATCAAATTAAAGGCGCGCCAACTGTTAGGTCATAATGCGCCACTGGAGCCTAGGGGATTTAGGGAGAAGGCCCATGCATGGTCAGAACCAGCCACGGGTAGGGGGAACTGGTAAGAAAGGTGGGTTCTCACGTCGCGGTCGTCATCGTCTTTGTCATCGTTCGTAGTGTCAATGCCGTCGTCGTCGAAGAAGGTCGTCAAAAGAAGGGGGATACGTCCCCGACGACGAGGGCCAGAGCTCGCCTCTAGTTTCGGGGAGTATAATATACTCCCTTATATACCAGCTAATGTTTGCGAGATGGATGCTCTTTCCTCACCTTTGACGATTATCATAGCCATGCGTTGGGCCTAATTCTTCCCTGGGCCCAGACGGGGGAATAGTGACTTGACGTAGATCGTTGGACTAAATTCTTATCGGTATTTAGCGACGAAGTGAAGTCGATTTTATACTATGCTTGACCGAGGCATTTTTTCACAAATTCCAATAAATTTACGTTGGAATTCGTTCCAATTCCTTCAAACGCATCTCCAAAACAACATTGGTCCAATTCATCATAACTTAGTATCCTTAAAACAAAAAATCGTAAACTTTCGCCAGTACGAGATTGGGCAGTTAGGTTGTGTGCAATGCAAATGTCGTCGAGTTGATTAAAGACGTACGGAGGAGGGAGTCCCCGCGGATCTTGACATCAGTTCGGTTGTCTCGACGTCGTCTTGCGCTAATGAGGAAGCGCACAAAGGTAATTGAGTAATCATGAACTTAACCGAGAACTTTGCCACAAATAAAGTTTAGGACTCGCGTCAAGAACAATGCGCGCCTGGAATTAGGAAATAAAAGACGCCTGGTAGATATCAGAAAGAGGGGAGTCACCACATAAAGTACCTCCTAATCCAAGTGGTTTTATAAAGAGGGTAGGAAGATAAATACCGATCAATTATTAATCAGGAGAAATGTCGGAATTTCTTTAAAGACAAATCTCACTCTTTACGTTCACTTATTGCTACTAAAAATTGTAAAGAATAATTTAAATTTGTGTTTTTGGACATTACACTGTTCTTTTACAATATTTTACCGTCATAATTCGACATTTCTTTAAAAAAATTAAAACTGAAACATAGGAAAAATAGTAACAATCAAAATATAAGAATGAATCATAAACAAAATGACCATGAACCATTTCTGACAGCAAAATGTCATGAAAATAAAATAAAAATAAAGTTATATAAATGTGGCAAAAATTAAATATATACTATATAAAAGCATAGAACCTGTTCTCATCAAGAATGTTACTTCTACTTTTTATTGAGCTAGGCTTCCCTATATTTTATAACGCCGCCTGTAACACTCTCTGTGAGTGTGTCAAGATAGAAACCGAACATGACATCCGATTGGCACTTTTCTTGGGGGAGGGGGGGGGGGGGGTGCACTTCTGCAAGGATAATACAGAATAACAGGACCAGCACCTCCGAAATAGGTATCAAAATGCGATTTTGTAATGTATAGAAAAACAAACACAAACATTATGTAATATCTTTTTTGAAGGTCACTGTCAACAATAAAAAAACATTTAAATCGGTGGTCGTGTTCGGTTTTTATCGTGAGACGTGACACACGAACAGATAAACAGACTGAAAGTGAGGAGAGCTTCACTTACTTACAAGTAAATATTATGTAAGAGCTAAGCAATCTTATTTTATCTCAGTATTTCATGGGTAAATCAATGTTTTTCAAACAGCCCGTAACTAAAAAGAAATGTTATAATTACGGTGTGAAACAAGAGCGTAGCGAACGTAACTTGAGTTAATGCCAGCTCGGAGAAGAGAACTCCAAGGTGAGCCAGCCTTCCAGAAGAGCGAACCCCCCCCCCCCCCCCCCCTCCTGGCCCTGACGAAACACCTGTCAATTATAAATAGATAATAACAACACTAATTAAGATTACGCGAGGGGCGCTAAAAGAAAATATCGCCAATTAAGCTAGAAGGGAAGAGCTAAGAACGCTCAAAGCCGACACCGAGCTTAATAAGAACTTATTACCGGGCGACGTTCTCCTCGTCTCACGCAGGATGTATTTTAATATAAAAGCAAACTTATTTTAAATTACATTTTTAAAGGAGGTTCCACAAGTTTCGTATAATTGGTTTTCTATCTCAACTCAACACTCGTTTGGTATTTGACAGCGAAATTAAAGAAATGTGAGACGTATAAATTTAAATTCTGGTCGTAAAAAAAACGAGAAAATTGTGTCTAGACGTTGATTATTGTGTAAGTTAATTATAATTTTTAACTTTATTTCGAATAATTAACGAGATGATGTAATTGTGAGATGAGGTCTTGGCATGAATCATGTTCTTCCTAATTTTAATTTATAGTCTTTACAGCACTGATCCATATTACATCGCTTAAAATATTGAAAAATTATCTGAAAATAAATGTAAAAATCCAGTATTAATTTTAGTGAAAGATGAATAAAACTCAAACTAATAAACAGACTTAAAATGATGATATCAAATTTAAGATTTAGTCTCCAAAAGTAAATGCATTTAAAAATGCAAATGAATAGCAAACTTTGCACATTGTATATATAAATATTGAAAAACATCTTCTGTAGAAGTTAGTTTAATTCACTTGTAAATTATTTAGATTTCATTAAATAACTTCAGATAAACTTCCTAAGCCAACAAATAGAACCTTTGTAAAAACTTTCAAATATTCCAGTAAGAGCTTTCATTTAGAACTTATCTTAAAACTTCTCCGTAAGAACTAATCTTAAAATACTCTGGGAATAACTTTCCTTAAAATTTATCCAGTAAGAACTTATCTATTAGAACTTATCTTAAAACTTCTCTGGTAAGAACTTATCTTAAAAACATCTCTGGAAAATTTTTAAAATTTCTCCACTAAGAACTTCTTATAAATCAACTTGTCTTAAAACTTCTCTGGAAATAACTTTTCTTAAATTCTCCAGTAAGAATTTCTCTAAGAAGAACTTATTAAAACTCTCTGGAAAACTTTCTTAAAATTTCCCCTAAGAACTTCCTCATAAAGAACTTATCTTAAAACTTCTCGGGTAAGAACCTTAATTAAAACTTCTCTAGTTCGATGAGAAACACGAACTAGACAAGGATGTTAGGCTGGGGATGACTAAATAGATTCCAGCTTTCACTTCAAGCGGAAATACCGAGTACATCAATATTCAAACTTCCTGGGGATAGTGGAACCCACTTAAACACAAAACCATGATGCACCATCCTCGTTGAAGGGACATGTCAACAATAAACGCATGCCAATCGGATGTCGTGTTCGGTTTTCATCGTGACACTTGGCGCAGGCACAGGAGACGGTCGGACAGTAAGTGATGAATATAGGGGACTTTTGCTCCATTGCATTACAGTTCAGAGAAATGCAACATGTAGTATTGGCAGTCTGATCTAGACAGTGGTTTAATAACGATTTATAACACAGTTATTTAATAGATTATTATTGAAACTAAATCTGTCAGCAACAGGAGAATGCATTTGGATAAGTTTAACTCAAAATGATGGAAAATATTAAAAGAAAATTACGGATTTATCCATCCAAACTGTTATCAAACGCCATAAAAACGTTATATATTTTTTTTTGTAAATAGCTTAGTGTGTTGGGTGGATAATGGACGGATGTAATATTATCATGACGTTAATATTAGTGAAGTGAATAAAAAAATAACTTCGCGTAACAAGTCACTGACAACATAATCCCATTAGTTCGTCGACATTTATAAATAATCTCGTTGTTGACAGCAGGCAGAAAAGAGAAATAATAATAATAATAATAGTTTGGTTAACGCAGCTTAAGAGAGATTAGGTGTTGTGCTGATCAATCGTTTTTGTTCGGGGTTTCGCATGATCATACGCTATCGAAGTATTGAGAATGGTTTCAATGTTCGATCATTACAAAGGCTTGCAAACTGTGTGCAATAGTTGGTCTACTCTGCACATGAAACGAGCATATTTTGATATAGGATATTATTTTGTTTTGTTAAGCTTATGCATTAACAAAATACATTTCTAGGATAAATCAACTAAATAATGTTAGGTAAATAACAAGTAATGTAAATGAAGATAAAAAATAAAAAAAAAACTATTTGTATGAAGCTTTTGCTTGTGTTTTTATACGTAAATTTTATTTTAAAATTACGTATTAGAAAGTAAGTAAATAAAAATAAACTGAAATTTAATATTGATAAAAAAGTAAGATTAAAACACCATGTCTAATAACAATATGATATGAATATAGTTCCCTTGGTATAAAATAAAAATGTGATAAATAAAATTTAAAACTGTTTGCACCTAAAGTACAAAAATATATTTTTCGTATCTCGTGACTCGTATAATATAATTTTTTTAATGTCTTTGAATGTCTCTAAAAATTACATTCTCGTAGATATTTTTCAGGGTTTATAGTAAGTGTCTGTCAGTTACTAAAACACACTAATTAAACGACGAAAACAATTAATCACAAAACGAGCAAAACGTTATTTAATTAGACCTGATCACGTGATAAAATGTGAGATTTGCACAAATCAGCCCGCATTTTGTAGCTGACGTCACTCATAGGGTTGACTTTGTCAGAGTGGCTGTCAGGACTGTCGCAAATGTATAGGGGTAATGTAATCGCGACGCCTGTTTGGGGTAATTACCTCCATACAAAGAGTGCTCAGAATATACTGAAGCCTCTGTCACTCATAGAGAAAATTAAAACCTATTTAATACAATGTGAGCTATAAATGTAATGCATGTGTATGACAGTGCACGTTTAAAATTAGATAAACACACACACGCCCTATATAATTGCTTGTGCTAAAATCAAGAGTAATCTAAAGTAGTGAGATATTATAGCAGTAAGCTGGCAGGGATTTACTATGTTCACCTAGCTGACGTATTGAATCAGACCGTCAGTATGTATAAGCCCTTATGAAATATTTTTATAATTATTACCTATTATAATTTGTGAATAAGTATAGAATCTTTGACGATAAAACAAATGCGATCTACTTACAGCTATAATAAACTATGTCAACTATCCTTTGTTTTCAAATAACATTAAGTTATTTTGATTAGTTTTAATGAAGGGAATCAGGCATCTGATTCTCTTCAACACGTTAAGTGTACTTTGTAGCTTGATTTGTTGAAATAAATAATAATAATAATAATAACTAGGAAACGCTCTGTTGGACGCGTTGATAAGCGAGCACGTGCTATAGCTAGACCCACATTGCACATTTTTTTAAATTTAAAAATTTACGACGTTCGCGTTTCCAGTATTATTTATTATTGCCAAGGTATTTGGGTAAACCCGTGTTTAAATCTTTACTTTAAAATCCGCCGCCATCTAGAGCACATTGACTCCCTGGGAAAACTATTTAAACTCTTTGTTGACAAATAATAGACTGCTTCCTTGAAAGAATTTTGATAACTTCTAGGTGGCAGTGCATTAGAAACTTCGCGCGCCTTTTCGTTGCCATGGCAACGTTACTTTTGTTATAATGTAATTTCCATCTACACTACTTATCGGATCAAAATAAAATTAACATATTCGTGACCGGACGGACATTCTAAATGATTTGGGTATCTCAGATTTTGTCGCCGTTGAGTTTGAAAAAAAACTTTCGATTAACTTTAATGTAACTTTTAACTTTTTGAACGATTTTGCCACAAAACTAATGGCATTCAATCGAGAACAAAGCTTGCGGATGGTGAAAATTTCAACTCGATCCGAGCCTCCGTTCGACCGCTATCATGAGCCAAAAAAGCTGCACGACTTTCCGTTGCCATGGTAACGGTACTTTGTTATAATTAAGCGAGCGAAGCGAGCGTTTCCATTTGACTCTGCCGGAAAAATTTGTCACTCGTTTTGTTTTTTTTTTTTTTTTTTTTTGTTTTTTTTTTGTTTGTATGTCTCGCCATAACGTTCGAACGGAGGCTCGGATCGAGTTGAAATTTTGACCATCCGCAAGCTTTGTTCTCGATTGAATGCCATTAGTTTTGTGGCAAAATCGTTCAAAAAGTTAAAAAGTTACATTAAAGTTAATCGAAAGTTTTTTTTTTCAAACTAACCGGCGACAAAATCTGAGATAGCCAAATCATTTAGAATGTCCGTCCGGTCACGAATATGTTAATTTTAGTTTGATCCGATAAGTAGTGTAGATGGAAATTACATTATAACAAAAGTAACGTTGCCATGGCAACGAAAAGACGCGCGAAGTTTCTAATGCACTGCCACCTAGAAGTAATCAAAATACTTTCGAGGATGCAGTCTATTATTTGTCACCAAAGAGTTTAAATATTTTTCCCAATGAGTCAAGGTCCTCTAGATGGCGGGGGGTTTATCCACAAGCAAAGAGGTACATACGGGTTTACCCAAATACCTTGGCAATAATAAATAATATCGGAAACATGGCCCTGTGGACAGCGAACGTCGCAAATTTTAAAATTTAAAAAAATGTGCATTGTGGGTCTAGCTATAGCACGTGCTCGCTTATCAACGCATCTAATTTCCATCTACACTACTTATCGGATCAAAATAAAATTAACATATTCGTGACCGGACGGACATTCTAAATGATTTGGCTATCTCAGATTTTGTCGCCGTTTAGTTTGAAAAAAAAACTTTCGATTAACTTTAATGTAACTTTTTAACTTTTTGAACGATTTTGCCACAAAACTAATGGCATTCAATCGAGAACGAAGCTTGCGGATGGTCAAAATTTCAACTCGATCCGAGCCTCCGTTCGAACGTTATCGCGAGACATACAAAAAAAAAAAAAACAAACAAACAAACAAACAAACAAAAAAAAAACAAAACCAGTGACTAATTTTTCCGGCAGAGTCAAATGGAAACGCTCGCTTCGCTCGCTTAATAATAATAATAATAATAATAATAATAATAATAATAATAATAATAATAATAATAATAATAATAACATCAATACTTATAAAATATAATATTTTTGTTTTTTATTTTGTATTGTCTTGTGTCATGTTTATCCTGTATGTGTACCCTGTACAAGTTATTGAATTTTGAATGTAAGTACATAATCGTGATAAATATAATATATTTGCAATAGTAACGAGTAATGTTTTGTGGAAAAAACTATGATCTAATTTAAAAAAATATATAATCGAAAACATATCTTATATAAAATCAAACGTATATGTTAATTCATCAACAACAAATATATTATCGGAAACATATCTAATATATGATCAAACATATGTTAAGTTCATCAACATCAAGTTTAAAATCATTAATACGGCAAAGAAGACTGCTACACGTTAGAGCAGGCATACCCTTTACATAAAACTAGATTTATTGATTATATAAAACAAAGTAAGCCTTAACTTTATAAGCTGACTTAGGATGCTCATTATTTGCCACTAGAAATGTTTGACATAACATGTAAGTTTGGCCAACCATGAGAACAACTTGTAGAAACTTGCTGAAATATAGCGCCACTTCACAGCCTGGCATGTAAGAGTTGTGTTGGTTGAGTCCAGCGCTAGCATACGAGACTCAAAGACCTCAGGTTACCGGACTAATACAGAAAAATTGTCTTAAGATTCTAAATTTACAATTAATATAATTTATTTCGATAGGGCTAGATTACATATAAATTCGTATACATTGCTGGTGGCAAGAGTAGAGTAAGGCCCATGAACACAATGTGCCTTAACAATCTAAATCTGAAACATTGGCTACGAACTGTATGATGATGGTGATGGTGATTACGATGAGGTAAGTTCTAAACATAAAGCTATTGAACTTCGCTTTTATTAGTTTTAAATGCTCTAGCAACATCCTCCAAAAGGAAACACAAGTAAAACTGAAAAGCACTCTAGATTGGCAAATCCATCAAAAAATAAACCGGGGTATTTCTGTAATCTTGTATTTGTCAAACGTATCTGATATAATATGAGTGACACACATAATGTTTAGTGTAAAAGAGTATCAGAATATATTGCAACATTATAACATAAAAACTTACAGCCATAACATTCACGAGAATTTCCAATATATACGTCAAATGTGAGCTAAATACATAGTTTGGCCGATCACAGACAGATAACCGATAAATCTCTGAACGCGAGCGCGTGCGGTGAAAGCGATTGTGACAAAAGAAATGTGCAGAGCTCGTGAAACGTATTTGAGAGCAAAGTACGCAAAACTTTTCTTTCCGTCCGTTCGTATGTGCGTGAGTAAAGTCTTGCGATAAAAACCGAACATGACGTCCGATTGACATGCGCTTTTGTTATCATTAATTATTGTTATTATTTTTATGATTATTACTATTTTTCATCTTCTTCTTCAGTTATATTATTATTATTGTCTCTATTTGCAACGAATAATTCAATTCACTACTGCAAGTGTAATAGAGAAGGGAGGAGGGGAAACCCAGTACCGTCACGTAGCCGACTCCTATCGAAAACTACCTAGGACCAACGGCTTTACGTCCTATCCGAAAGTATGGTCTAATCTTGACAGTCATATAGGTACCTCCACTAACCAGGACTGCCGAGCAGACGTCGAGGAGAACGAAGCCGTTATACTAGCTCTCGAAACCTCAATCTGCTCTAACCAGCGGTATACGTGTGTGTGTCTCAGGGATGTGGGGTCACCCACTCTACCCCTGACCACGCCCGAAGGTTGCTTAACTTCGGTGTTCGAGTGGGAACCGGCTAAGCGACTGCGGATAAACCGCTGGCTAGCACACAACGTTTTAGGTCAACCTGAGAGTGTAAGCCCCATCCAAAGTAGATATTTTACTCGACCCGGCAAAGGTTGTGTTTTATGTATGATCAAGTATTAGTAGGTTATGGTCATATGCATAATACTAGAAAACCGTCAAAGTAGTTGTTAGACGAGTGATCGAGCCATGTGTTGAGTAGGCCTACCCGGGAACCTCCCCCGACCTAAGGCTGGGTTTCCTCTCCAGTCTATTATTGTTTAGAGTGGCGCAAAGCTGAGCGCTGGCAATATAGCGCTATCAACGAGCGCGTGGCTCTAAATTTCCGTTGCTTTCACGACATCGCATGTGACAGCGTCCAAACAACATGGAGGATGACTTTCTATGATCTTATTATCACTGAAGTTCAAAAATAAAAGCCTGGTAGGATTTTCGCCACAAGCTCAACAAAAATAAAATAAGGAGCACTTACGGACACGAATATCTAAAGATTTCAACAAGGATAGGAAATGTACAAGACTTATTTGGAATATTTATTATCATGAGGGTAGGCCTATACCCAAAACTGCCTCATAATAGCCTGGGTCTAGGGGCTAGCAAGCAAAGTTGCCTCGATGATTACGCGCCCACAATATAGCTAATAATAATCTTCGTCGTCTTCTTAGTGAACGAATTATTCCATTACTACTAGGAAAACGCTTAAGTCCCGCCGCGTTGTTGGATGAGCGTATATGGTGCATTGAGATGCCATGTGTTACGCGGATTTTCTGTTGTTCTGTGAAAAAATCATATCCAAGTCGAAGATTTTTTTTAATTAAATTAAATTATATAAAAAATTAACTTAATTTTTATAATTAAATTAAATAAAATAAAAAATTAACTTAATTGTTTTAATTAATCGTAATTTTTTAAAAAGAAAAAATCGTAAAATTGCAATTTGCATAAGAAATAATTATTTGATTGCGCTCAAATTTAACACGAATATATTAATTCATGAAATTAAGGTTCTGTAAAAAAATCATTACAATAGGATAAAGCATGTAGGTGTTATAAGTCAAAGAAATTTTTTTTAAATCGAAAAAAATCGTAAAATTGCGTTTTTTATGTGAAAAAATTTCCCGATTGCGCTCAAAAACGTGGCAGTTCTAAGTTCAGAGATTTCGAAGGTCTCCATAAAATTTCATTGCAATCGGAGTATCGGTTTAGCCGGAATCGTGTTAACAAACACACAAAAATACAGAAAAAAAAAAAAAAAAAAAACATTCCGGATTTTTTTCTCCAGTGTAGTGAAATGGAATCTTCGCTTCGCTCATCCAATAAAGAAAGCGGACCACCTTCTTGTCATTCTAATCCCCAGGCTTGGGTTCTATGCTTTCATTGGTTTTGTTGTTTCAAAAAGGATACTTCCACCTCAGGTAACAGTTTCGTCCGAGCGCCAACGAGCGCCTGACGCAGAAGTTGGGTTCAACCAGCTTTCAGCACTCGTAGAGTCGTCCTCACCATTTTGAGGGCAGTGCTACTCTCTCAAAGAAACTAAATTTACAAACAGGCCGACTCATGTACCAATTATACCTTCGTCACAACTTTGGACCCACCACCAAGATACATGTATCTCGACGTTGCCAAATAGAAATCAAAACTAACAATGTGGTCTGGCGACACATTCAAATTACTTTTCTATTATATTGAAAGGAGTGGAGCCATGTATCGGCATCGCTGTCCGAAGTCTGAGGCGCACGCCTAGCGAAATTAGGGGATGACAGGTTACAAGACCACTTATTCCGCTCGAATGAAGAGCGGCGAAATAGGCACTGCACTCAAAATGGTGAGGACGACTCTAGCACCGACGAACCCCGCTTCATCGTGATTGGTCAAATCAATTACTTTAAGAGTAATGGTCTCTAAACAGTTGACGCGCCTTACCAACTTAACTCAAACCCCCATCATTTATACTTTAAAATATTAATGAACTCTAAAGTCTAAAGCAATTAATGTTACCGGGTACTCAACACATGGCCGCTCTCGAACGACTTTGGAGTTTTCCGAGTTATTATATGTGCAGGCTGTAACAATGATATTTTAATATCTATACCATATATGTTTAAAAAATATCATTGGTCAGTACTGATTGAGTCATCCGGAGACAGCAGCGACTCGGTACGTCTGTAATCGTTTTTCGACTGCTACCTGCTAAAAACTTGCCTGCTCTGTGCTTAAAAAAAAAAAAAAAAACAACTTCTCCAAGCCTGCTTATCATGGCTTCCCACTGCCTACTTAACGGACATACGTTTTTAAGTCGCTCTCAAAACCCTTCCACGAGAAGGCGGTAGCTTGAGTCTTTTTTATAAATTTGTAAACAAACAAACTTTCTTGTGTTTGTTAGTCCATGTGCGTTGTATCTCTCGTTTTTGGCTTGTCATAGGGTCTAGACCTAGCATAACCTCGTTGGTCAAGGTCAAGAAGTTAAAAATAAATTTAAAAACATCAAACTATATCACAAAACATTCAAAATGATACATTTTGGCTGGCTAGGCCTAGGTCTAGGCTACCCTACGCTAGGCCTAGGCCCCACCTTTACCTAGCTATGCCCTAGGGCCTCGGCCTAAAACATGCATTTAGTTGTTTGAATTCCTGACACTGCTAATTTTCTACGTGGTAAGAAAATAATTCATTAAATATCAGATCCTAGGAACAATTTAAATTAATTAATTACAATCCTGCTTGCATTTCACTTATTCGCATTCGGCCATCTTGTAGTAGGTGAAGTAGGCTCGCAAGCATACACTTTCGGCGACTACGCTCGGGTGCTAACCAAGTAGACTTCCGATGCCTACTTGTGACATTTCGACGCCAACTTCATCACGTGACTTCCGGCTAACGAGTCGACTTAGCCAAGCAGACTCTAGCTCAAAAAGTCGATTACAGACGCTCATAAAAAAGATTCTCCAACTCGAGAAGGCAGTAGAATAAAATTTTTGAAAAACACACTTTTTTTGTTATTGAAGCTATGTCAAAATTCTACACACCATTCTTTTTCGTGTAAAAAATTATTATGTTCTCTTGATTACTATAATCTGATCTCGCTGAAAAATGGAGAAAAAGTTAAAGCGAGACTTTGCCGTGAGGTCAATGTAACTCTAAAGTCACTCCAAGAAAGAGCAACAAATGTCTCCACTAGCCAGCATCCAGTCGCTCCCGGAGGAGGTACTGCTTCACATCTTCAAGTACCTGACTGTTGGAGAACTCTGCAATACTGTGGCTAAGGTCTGTATACAGTGGGAGCGTATACACTGGGATCCCCAGCTATATCGTCTGCCTAGTGTTCTAAACAATAGGGAAGCCACAAACGAAATTTTTATGTGTCTGAACGATGCACCATACTTAGCGTCTCCCTATTTCGATAACGAATACATAAGGAAAACAATCAATAAATTTTTAGAGATTCACAATAAGGAATATCCTAATTATTCAAGCGACAATAAGGTTGACAAACAGTTTTATAAAGAAGTCGTCATAATGCTCGCTCATTTGACAGCAGTTAATTTAAATTCTAAGCCTCGATTTATAGTTCGTTATCACATCTCTTGAGATTCTTCAATCAAGTGGAGGAGCTAAGGTTGCTTTTCGATGAATGTTATTTACATTGCGTAAATAATGAAGAGTTTGTAGCAATGTGTGACCAACTATGCGGGACTCTGCGAGTGTTGCATGTGAGCGGCTTTAAGTTGGGGACTGCAGAAGCTAGAAGGACCATCAGCCGGTGTACCAATCTAGAAGAACTGTTCTTGTCATTTCCGAACTATTTCAACGAAGTCATTCTCCTCGCGATCTCCAACATGTCAAGTCTACGCCGTCTCAGGTATCATTATTGCTGTAATAATATTCACAAGAGTTTTTGGATTTCCATGTTTTCCAACAATTCTTTAAAAGAACTTACTTCACTTTACCATGAAGTCACCAATATCGACGACAGCGTGGCTGTGGCCATAGGTGCCAACTTGAAGAACCTAACCGAGTTGTACTTCGGGCATTTGCATTTTCATAACTTTGTTACCCGCGTGGGGTTGGCAGCCATCATAAAGGGATGTAACAAGCTGACAAAACTTGAGGTTCAATGTGAGGCGCGGGCCATTGTGCCGACCATCATGTTGATACCGGAGTATTTACCGGGACTAAAGGAACTAACTGTGATGTGCCTACAAGAAATAGAGATCGGTTGGCAGACTCCACTCAAAGAAAAGATGCCGGGACTTGTAATTCTTGAAATTAATTAAATATATTAATACCCAGTTACACCGTATGCCACTGACTCTGACCTAACTGTTGGCACGCCCTTAAACCAATAAAACCAAAATTTTAAAACCATACGTCTTAGGCCTTTATTCCAATCACGCCGAGACAAGTTGTCGTCTAGATGCTTCGAGGACCCAGGTGGAGGCACAGAAGTTGCCATTGAATGACGTAACTGATATCCTAATTGATTTCTAACGTGGACAAGTCTGTTGATGAAACGTAATATTATAAATTGTTAATTCACAATGTTTACTGTATAGGCCTACCAACCATGATTATGAAACCAGGATCCAAGTTGATTGGCAAGAGTTGACTCTTTGTGTATGTGCATCCCATAAATAAAAAAGTGTAACCATTCATTGACCTATTTTTATTTAGCTTTTGTGATGTGAAAAGAGAAGACAGTACAGTAAGGATTTCAATTTATTAAGACTTTAGCGGCCGGAATATTAACGTTATAAAATGTTCTAATCACTAGGAAAACGCTAAAGTCCCGTCGCGTTGTTGAGCGAGCACCGGTACGTGCAATACGACCCGAGTACGACATTCCCATAATGTTACATACCAATAAGTCTTTTAAGGTCTTGACCGATTTAGGTGAAAATTGTAAAATAGGAGAGAATGTTGTACTTATTGACCCTGCAAAATTTCATAAATATCGGAACATTTTTATTTATTTTATTTTTTATTTTTTATAACCAACGATCGGATTTTGTTCAAAAACTATACAGCAACCCGCATAGGTAGTATGTACATAAGTGCCAAATTTCAGGTCGATCAGAGAACGGTGCGACCTGTATCGAAGCAGTAACAGAAAAAAAACAGACATTGGAGCCATAAGAGTCAAGTGGAGACGCTCGCTCAACTAGGAAAACGTTAAGTTGTTGTTAGACGAGCGAGTGAGCGAGCTGAGTAGCTGATCTTGAGTACCCCGTAACATTTGCATTTGAGTTCATTATTATATAAAGTATTAATGATAGGGTTTTGATTTTAGTTGGTATGGAGCGTCAACCGTAAGACCATAATGCGCAACACTAGCCTATAATTGGCTGGAGAGGAAATCCAGTCTTAGGTAGGGGAGAAAAGGGAATGTTCCCGGGTACTCAGCACATGTCTCAAACACTCGTCTTACAACGTGTTTTCCAAGTCTAGTTGACTAAGGCGTCTTTATATTTGGAATGTGGTTGACCTGGGTTCAAACCCCGGTCAGGAAAGATTTTTTAATTTGTTGATTGTATTAAAAAATTATAGAACATGTTTCGAAATTGCATACAATACTATGCGATCAAGATTGCAAGGTTTACAAGTGTGGCTCGTTGATCTTGTGGTTAGCATATCTGCTTCCAATGCAAAAGGTCAAAGGTTCGATTCCCGTCACGGTCAGAAGATTTTTAACTTCTGATTTGATCAGTTCTTGTCTTAGGATTTTGTAAACGGTGACTTTGAAGACGTCCTAGCAACGAAGCACATAATAAATTCAGAGTTGTTCTGAATCGGCCTTGCTGATTCTGGCGTTGATCCGCGGGTGTTCGCACTGTCCATACCACTGATTGCTAAATTTCCTATTATAAAAGTATCGATATTTGTTTGGTTATCGCTCACTCGTCGATTGTGTCGGGGCCTACAGGGTTGGCTTGGTCGCTTTGATTTACTGGCTTCCACTGAAAATCGGTTATATAACTGAGTGGGTTGACTCTAATTACAATTTATTTATTCTTTATTATTAACTCAAACTCCAAGCGGAATTTCGGGAAGGAAACCTTAAGCTGCGCGTCGTTGAGTGGGTGAAGTGGACCCACGACTAAGACCTCCTTCTCCTTGACGCGTAAATTACCCCATCTGGGCCCGAGGTAGAATTGGCCCAGAGCATGGCTCTGCTAATCGTAAAAGGCGATTCAAGAGAAAAAGTCCACCTCGCAAACATCAGCTAGAAAAAGCAGAGTATCTTACTCCCCGAAACTAGAGGCGAGCTCTGGCAATCGTCGTCGGGGACCTTGACCCCTTCCCTTGACGACCCCCCGGCGACGATGACAATGACACAACGAACGATGACAAAGACGATGACGACCGCGACGTGAGAAAACCCCCTTCCTCTCCTTACCCGTGGCTGGTTCTGACCAGCATGGGCCCCTCCTCGCCCCCCACCCCCCCTAAGGCTAGAGTGATGCATTATAACCTAACGGTTGACGCGTCCTTAATCCAAATAACCCAAACTCACCTTGGATGTCTCTTGTGAGACCTTTTCTGCCACGGATGCTGACACTTATTACATCTAATGTAAAAATTAGAGGTTTGTTGCCATTCCCGCGCTCCGGCGGTACTTAACCGAAATCAACGGCACCTGTCACCAATCACCATGCAGCGCAAGGACGCTGTCCATCGCCCAACTCTGGCACACATCATATTTTTGGTTATAGGTGCTTCGCGCCAGGGACTAACGAATACCACGGGAGACGCTTTGAGCCCCACGACCATTCCCCAAAAAGACTGTGTACTATTAGGGAACAGGTCAAAAGTATAATGACTAAGACGCGCGGGTTAAAATCACCTAAGTAAGATAATGTATTCTAGAATTTCATTATATGTAAAAGAAAAGTCAAAAAGTGTGGAGGAATACATGGAAGAGAGACCAGACAAACTGCTATAAATGAGCTGTATGTAGGTGTGTGTAATTCAAGAAAATATAAACGATCAGTTTTCTATGCAGGAAGCAGAGAGTACAGCAAATTGCCAGCAGATGTAAATGGGTAGGCCTAAAGAAGATACAGAGTTTTAAATTTATATGTCTAGAATGGATACTAAAAAAGAGGGAATATATTGTAATAAGTGTAACTACGTTAATAGAGAAAATGGTAAATGTATCATGTTAAATGTATAGTTGCAACATAACTAAATGAATTAAATTAACAAAATACAATTTTTCATCATTTCTTCATCTTATTAGTTAAGTTAATGTAGACGTTATAAATATAATTATTATTTACTACAATTCAGAATTTAAAAATAAATTAAATTAGTTCATTTATTTAATATTATTATTATTATTATTATTTATTTCAACATGTTTAGACGGAAATACATAGATACATAAAATGTGATACAATATATCAGTCAGAACACAATGATGGTAGTGAGCGTCAGAGCAAGCCCCATATACACATGTGTTGTTAGTTAGTTGTTCCGCAGCAAATAGACCGATGCGAGCGGTTTCGGCGGGCCAATGACCAATGAGCGATCAGTATTTTAAATCGGGGACCGCAGATTGGCTGCAATCCACCCGCTAGTGACGTCAGCATCTGCTTACTTGTTTCGGAACAACACTCATTTCGACCACCGTAGGTTGGAGGTACTGTCAGTGGTGACATTGTAGTTCACTACAGATGATCCACGATACCCAGATTCCAACTAGTTTCTCCAAGGTTTGACAGTAGCCGCTCAACTCTGATTTGTCAGGCCGCGGGTTCAAATCCAGCCGATGGCAATATTGACAAAGGTTTTTCCCTTATGTTTATGCGAATGCGAAGGATTAAATTCTCTCAAGCAGCCCTTGGACATTCAAAATTATCCAAATTTCGAAATTTTACGGCAGACGTCTGTAGTGGGGCACGCACGGGCATGTTTCTAACGAGGGAGTTTCATCCCTCAAAGTTTTTCTAGGTGAATGCTTACATTGCTTCTCAAGATCACCAGTAGCCCCAACCGGGTCCCAATGTTTTCATGGTAAACATTGAGTCTAATTAAATGTGACCTCGGTCTTTCAACACCTCTCATACTATTACCTTGGCTTAGCAAATAAGGCTACCTGTAGTTTTATTTTAAAAATCGACTTTTATTCAGCCTATTTATAACTATGTAACATTGCAATATTTTTTGTGTGCTGTGTTACTAAATAACTATGAACAACTATAATAAAATAAATATATTTTTAAATAATAATTTTCGTGGGAAGCCTGCCCAGGGTGAAATTCATACCCCTCTGTAGGTGTCTAACTAAGTAAGTTGCCAATAGGACAAGTGTGAAGGGATGTCCGACGGCTGTTAAGAGGACTCAATCCCTTGCATTCGCATTAACGACTGAGGAAAACCTCGGGGAAAACTTCAGTCCCTCAGTCAGGATTGACGCTTGACGGTCTCGACGGGTTTTGAGCTCGGGATCTAGTTTCGTAACTTTTAAGAAGTGGATAGTTCACATCAAGCATTTTTTTTTTACATAAGTGCAAGTAGCTCTCCGTTTAAGGGTTTGGTACACAGAAATGTAAACTATTCAAAATAGTAATGCGATTTATACACAAAACGTATCAGATCAAATCAAAATGCGCATTTTTTCTTGGCAAAACAAGATTGTATAATGCATTATATATGCTAATGTAACAGCGGTGCAAGTCTTGAATAAAGCTTCACAGATTCTGCAGGCTTATTATTTTCTTAAGCTGTACTTGCTATCTTGTATGTCTGCTAATTATTGTAAGCTTATCAACATAGAATTCAAAGCAGAGAATAGCACTATAAGTTTTTTTAATATTGTTATAAGATAAAACAGGTTTTCGTCCTGCTATTGATATACCCCTAAAAACTACGTTTTTCCTAGATTTTGTGCAACGTTTTCCTCCTCCGCAATCTCGTTTCTTCAACTTACCCATCTGATTACCTCCTTGATCAAACTCAGTTAACCTACATAAAACCTGGACATAATCCACTTACTTCTCCACATACACAATTATTACAGCAAACATCAAAATCTCAAAATCCTTACATTTCATCCAAAAAACAACATTTTCTTCGTCAATTTATCTCTTTGTAACAACCCATGAAACTGCACTTGGTACAAATAAAGGAACTGAAACTCAAATACAAAATACACACGTAATAATAACTAACAAAATATGAATTTCAACACAAATATAAATATATATTTTTAATTTAACGTACGTTACAAAACTAAAGTATAAAATATAAATTTCTCCAGTTAGTACTTTTTGAGGTAAAAATTAAATGACAATTTTTTTTTTAATTTCTTGTTTGAGATTATTGAAAAGAATAGTAGAGCATGTATACTGTATGTAGAGTACTTTTGTAAAATGAAATCCTCAACTCAACTGGAATTCCGAGTATTCTCGTATATAACTTCATTAAACAGCGAGTGTTTTCCTTCCTGGCCCCACAGCCGCCTCAGTTTGTTTAATTGACTCCCCTCGATATCTCCGCATGGGATGAACGTACACACCACACTAGGGGTGAAATGTGTTGTTCACCGCTAGAATAACTAGCTCTGTCGCGTTCTATTCGCTAACCACGTAGCAAGTACAGAACGGTCCAGTTATCGTGGGTGCTGTAGGGGGGGGGGGGGCTCCGTGGTAACCAGGGGTCACAGAAAATCGCCTGTTGGTATGCACACGGAAAAGAGGGGATCGAAATATCTAACACTAAACGGCGAATGTTTTGCAACAGGGAATAATATGGATTCGTAATAATCAAAAGAAAATCACACATCTTTAAAATAAGTAATTTATTGTGTATTAGCACAAATAATAGACTACAACCTTTGGGAAATGTGCTACAGTTTAAATTAAACAAATACATTAACAATTTTCAGGATACTTTCAAAACGGGCTTAAAAGATGTAACAGGATATAAAACTTTTACCCAATTTTAGGAGATCATCATGCATAATATAACAAGTACTGGTATTAAATATTTGATTTTGTGTATTTTGTTTTAAAAATAAACCATCGCTCACACCTGCGGTAGGTAATGACGTAGTCACTAGCGTTTGATAAATAAATTTATTCGTATTAAGATTCTACTTACTCAGTTATATAACTGATTTTGAGTGGGGACTTTATTATAATATCAAAACAAGCCAACCGTGTTGGCGTTGACATCAACGAGCAAACAATTCCCAAGTAGAGACCGGAATTTTAGTTAGGAAACACCGACCAATAGATCTTTATTATGTAGGTTCATTTTGATTTAAATCAAATAATATTTTTTAATACAAACTTCACTGCAATTTTCAACCACCGTCCTCATATTGGCTACCCTTGTATTCCACAATTCGAGCGTACAGATAGCTGACCGCTGTTTTTTCTCTACAGATACAACAAAGTAACATGTTTTTTTTAAAAGTCTCGAATGTTTTACGATTAAAGCGCTGTTCTGTGATATTGTGGTCGCATAGCAGCTGATTTACACGTTGTTGGACACGAGATTCGAGCTTGCGCGAGAATCCTAACCGAAATGTGTAATAAATTCAAAACTCGGAGTAGAATTCAATTGAGATACGTGAACATCCTCGCGCAAATCGATGCTACCCGGATACAACTGTGGCGGATCGAGAGACGCTTCTTGCGCACGGGTTTCTAAGAAAACTCTCTATCAATACAATTCAAAGATCTTCAAGATGTTTACGGAAAATTCGACAAGGAAAATTGAGGAAATGGAACAAAATTGTAAATAAATATAATAATGTTACAGTTCTGTTAATCTTGTAAAGTAAAGCACCGTTGAAATCAGCAAACCTTTGCACAGTGTAAAAAAGTTATTGACGATAGCACTCTTAACATTGTGGCTGTGCTCATTTGCATTCATGTCGTGATATATTTCAGTGTTTGAAACACGCTCTATTTTCTCTTGTCGTTACAAATTGAACGAAAACATTTTACATAACCCTCTCGAGCACATAATACCATATACGCAGCGATACGTGATTTTTAGCGTTCTAGATTTTTGATGCTAGAAAATGCTAATTATTTTCAAAACATTATATTTTTTATTATATATTAAGAACTTTTTTAGAAATGTGTTCTAGCGTTTTATGTGACTACATTGAATTGAAATATTTCTGTAATTTAACATTTACCATTAGAATTGCAAGAAACATCCCACGTTTAGGGTTTTGATGGAAAGGGAAAAAAGATTTTACAAAACGCTAAATGTGACGAAATTATTGTTAAATATTCTGAAATTTAAATTTCTAAAACTTATCACTGAATCTACGTCAAATAAGGACTTAGATAAAAATGTTAGCCGGTCTATCAGACAGTCGTTTCACTATCCATGGACTCCACATTTCAACCAGATTCTGGTTAGTTTACTCATTGTTAATTAAAAAGCCTTCGTCACAACAGAGAACGGATTCCTAAATATAATGAGAACCAGAGACAAAAGAGCTTTGTTATCTAGCGAGATCATTGTTAAACGCGCTGCCAATTAATACTTTTTAATTGAATGCCGCGCAGTGAGTTCGATGAGGTGGTGGTTTATCAGCTAATGTCAGTCGTTGTGGTCAAACGATTAGACCATGGTTTGTAAAACGGGTTTAGTATTCATGATTCTAATCTTGTCTTGTCTTGGACTTACTTATTGTTTGTGGTGTTATAAGGCTAGGTCAACCGACAGTGTTAATTGGCTCGAGCGTTAAACGCGAGACTCTGATTCGGGAGGTCCCGGATTCAAATATCGTCTAGACCGGCAATCCTGACTGAAGGTTTTTTCCAAATTTTTACTCAATCGTTTATACTAATGCAATGGATTGAATCCTCGTAAACAGCCCTCGGACGTCCCTTCACAATTGTCTTATCCGCAACATACCTAGTTAGACACCTGAAGAGAGGCATGCATAGCACTCTGTAACTCATTTCGTATAAAAATATTATAATAATTCTTCAGAGCATTGTTTAAACACTCACACACACACTCACATCCACGCCGTTAAAAGTTTTTCTGATCTGTACTTGACATAACCAGATAACATTGACGTCTAGAGTATTCTCAGGGACTCGTCATCCTTAGGTTCACAACAACTCTCAGACGGGAATCCCCCACGAAGGTAGGGAGCTTAATTTCACGCCGGAGTAGCTACGACGCGCCAAGACTCTGCTTCCACACAACTATCCCCCCTCCCCCCCCCCCCTCCTCCTTCTGGGTATTAGAACGCTGTATATGTGGAGCGACATCAACAAACATTAGGTAATCACTCGGTGACACCTCTTTTCTTCTTTTCGTTTTAAAACGGTTGCTTGGTATTTTGCAAAATTATTTTTTGAAGTATCGTGTTGTTTTATGTATTACATTTATGTAATTGTCGTGTTAGGTAAACCAAAAAATGTATCCATTTTTATCAAAATTGACTTCAATATAACTTTTGTTATTTATTTGTTAATTGTTAGTTAATTCATAAATTGTTGTTAGCCAACAGAACTGTTTAATAAGGTTTTTAAAGATGGTGATGGGGATCGTTAAATTGTGCCTGTTGAGAAACGATCCTGTTTTTACTGACTCTAGCCACTTGCGTAGAATAATGTTAACATTGAGTTCAGGGGGTCTTTTTACTTATTGTGACAACATCCGATCGAAAGTGACAACAATCAATCGAAAGTGACAATAGCCGATAGATTATTATCACTTTCGATCGACTTTCGAAAGTGACAATAGCCGATCGATTATTATCACTTTCGATCGACTTTCGAAAGTGACAACAGTATATCGAAAGTGACAATAGTCGATCGATTTTTGTCGCTTGTCGCTGTCGATTGACTGTTGTCACGTAAATAGACCCCAAGGTGTTTATTTTTTAATTAAAAAAAGAATAATTACACAAAAATTTAGCACTTCAAATTTAACGTTATTGTCGAATTTTCTCAAGGTAAAACTCTAGCAAAATTAAGGTATTTTCACATTTGGTAAATAGCTTGCACAATCCCATTATACATCCCCCAGTTTTCTAATTTTAATCCAGACGTCATTACGAGCAGTCGCTACCCTGGTATTGCAGGTCTTGCGACCCTAGACAAGGATTAATTAAGAGCTGCAGTGAGTCTCAATGTCTGCTTCATACCATACAGACAGCGAGCGCCTGGGTTGATTTCCACATGAATAGTTTCCAGATGAGAAATATAATAAAGCTCGACATGTAATATTCATCAGCGCACGTGGGCCCATTCTTTACAGAGACAGAGGTGGATTCATTGTTGTTGCACAACGTTGCTCACCATGAGCTGTTTATTAAATCTGTGTCATTCAATCTCATTATTATGATATTAAGACGTATAATGTCAGTTCCTCAATGAATAAGCTATTGCAAGAAAATAAAATGTTTTGTTGTGATCTATTTTATGTTTTTGTTTTGTGAATAGTAATAATTTATGAAAATATTGTATGAAATACGTTTCTCGATACAAGATTTACTAGTTGCATATACAAAAATAATTATGTCTAAAATGGTAATAAATTTGCATTCTATATTATTTTATAACATAAGATAATATCCAAGTCGGGGAAAATTTTACAATTGCTATAAATCATAATAGGGTATGTACTCAATGATACTCATGCTATGATTCACACTCAATATGTGCTTGACAAATTATAGAATTAATTCATCGTGTTAACTGTTCTTTATTGTGTTGACATTTTTACAATAACATTTAATAAAACTGATAAACTGAACAAAACACGGTTAAAAATTAATGCACAGCACTCACCCGCTGCGTAATATTTCGGTGACATCCATCACCTTCCTCGGACGCGAGGATCCTCGCGTCCGAGGAAGGTGATGGATGTCACCGAAATATTACGCAGCGGGTGAGTGCTGTGCATTAATTTTTAACCGTGTTTTGTTCAGTTTATCAGTTTTATATCATTCTCCGGTTAACAAGTCCTGGTGGTTTATTAATAATATTTAAGTTTTATATTAAAAACACGTTCAATATATTGTTGAAAGTGTGCGTTACTTTTCAAAAAAGGGTTCCGAAATTTTAGGTGTCAAGAAACAATATTTTTGGTGATGGTGGAGGTGCCGGTCAAGGATTTACAAACGTTTTTGGTGGAGGTGCCGGTCCAGACACATTTAACTAATATTTAATGTAGAAAACGTCACGAAATGAAAATCCAGATTTTAGAAAATGAATAAAATTGAGAAAAAATATAATGTTTGATTCTTTGGGAGTTAAATTAATTATCCACTTTTCATGCAGTATTATAATGCTTATCTTTTCCACACCTGACCCGCCCGCTGTCAAACCTCTACCTGCACAACCAATATGAAACGTGGATAGAGTGGATATAAAGTGGATAATAAATTTATTATATTTAACAATTTCACCTACCCACATATTTATCTAAACACCATAATAATGGTTTAATCTATATCTAAAAATTTGTCGTAGATGTTTAGTAAAAAATATAATAATTTTATCATATTTGACACAAACAAACATGCAGTATGAGCAAGGTGTAAATGAGAAATGTAAGTCAACCACGCTACGTCATAACGTTATCCTGTGTCACAGCTTAATTAAGAACTTACAAAAAAATGCTTAGCCTATTTGAGAAATGCACATGCTTTGAATTACTAGTTGTAAAATATTAACGAGGAAAAATATCTAGATGTATTTCTATCTTTTTTCATACAACACATGCATTTCTGCTTTTTATTATAAAAGTACGAGTAATAAACATTGTTTCCTGAATCTGAATCCGAATCAAGAAACTCTGAAACAATGGAACAAATTTTTTTATGATGTGAAAAGTCCTGGAATCAACTCTTTTGATAAATATAACTTGTTTCTCGATTTGGATAGTCCACTCCCGTAGGTGGAATTGTTATTATTTAATACAATCCAGAAATTAAAAAATCCATCCAGATCGGGGTTCGATCGGGATTTTCTGGATTGTATTAAATAATAAATATAACTTTCTTCGTGAGTACACCGTCTTCCAAGGACTTATCCTGATCCTCACGATCCGGATTATATTGAACAACACGAGTGTCCAAATCTTCGAGAATGTCACTAGAACATTTTTGAAACAATATTGCCTTTTATCACAAATTTAACTCTAGCACTTTCCCCCTGTAAGTGTCATATATAATCAATTTGTCGGCCTTTGTAAAGTGAGGCAATAACATAAGATCTTACAAAGGAAATGACACGCAGCAATAAACTTGACTTTGTAAAAAACAGGCATCCAACCAAAAGTTTTCGTCTTTGAACGTTGCAAGTGATCGAGCTCTTTATGTCAAAACTCTTTCAACCCCAAAAGGTTGACTTACGCATCTTTAGGTTCACTCGAAATATTTTAAGCTTGCACGATTTTATAAAGAATTTGCCAATATACTTTTGAACGTGGTTTCATAGGGAAAATGTTATAGATCGAAACATCCAAAGAAAATTATACTGTTACAATTTTGTTGGCTAGTGTTACTTTAGTGGGGGGGTTTAAGTTCAACGTGTAAGCATTACATGATTAAAGTTATGAGACTTAAGATAATCCAGTTAGTTGTTTTAACAAGCGAAGCTCCTATATATTTAACACTTTCATGTCCGTCCGTCCGTCTGTGCGTGTCTGTGCGTGTGCGCGTGTGTGTATCACGTACTACGATAAAACGCAACATTAAAATTAAATTAAAAAATTAAAAATTAAAATATATAATTATTTTTATGTCTGCATTTATGTAAAAAAAAAAATGTGTTTTGTAAATCAGTTTATATAACTAAATAGGATAGACGTAATATAAATAAATAAATGAAATTGACATGAAGGGTATTATTGGTTCACATAACCCTTCAACAAAGATTTGTCTGCTCTCGTTGTCAGAGAAAGTGAACTAGCCTCATTATTACTTTTAATGGAACCCGGCACCTCCACCAAAATAGTTAAACTATTTGTAAGTAGAGTCAAATTACGATTTAAAAAACGGGAAATTATAAACAAACCCTTTTGAAGTTGAAAACCACTAAGAAAAATGCGTTGATTAATCTACTCGAAATTTCCAAAAATCGTTAAGACTAATTTTCGATGAACGGTGAAGTTCAAAAAATCAAAATTTATAACCGAAAATTGAATATTTCGCTAACTGTAGCTTAAACGAAAAAACTTAAGAACCAAAAATCGTTTAAAGTTTTATTCTCATAGGAAAATTTTCAGTTTACCAATTTCAAATACAATATAATAGTTCGGGTGCAAACTCTATTTTGACAAACTTTTCAAGTATGTACTCACGGAGCAGTTAAGTTTTAGAGTGCGCTAATGTAGAGCTTGACCATTCTTTTAAATCTTAATTCCTTTGAGTGTAGGGCTTGACTGTCTGTTACAAGCTGTTAGTATGCGTGGGTACTACATACAATAGGGGGCGTGGGTATTATTTACCTGTGGTGGATGAATACGATCTGTACCTACTCGCAGCTAGCCCGGTGAGTGCGTGGGAAGCGCCCGTATCCCAGACGCTCAGGTATTGTGACGAGTTCAAAGCGTAGGTAGACGACTGACGCAACCTACACACACCTGTTTGAATCAAGTATTGTCTCGTGTTGCACAGCGAATTAAATTACGAACAATCTCATCTGGAATCTACCCACTACGAGCCAACACTGACGAGGCCATCCATGATCGAATAATTCAAACCAATTATTTGTAATTATATTAATAATTACATTATTTACTTGAAAGTCTAATAAAAGATTATAAAATGGCTAATATAGAAATTGGTGGAAAAAAGGGTGTTCAAATAAGATCATAGTCAACCCAATGTTTAGCTTGTTTATTTCAAATGATTCTTCGTTCTTCAAAATAAGATATTTTGTTGTTTCCATCTTCAAAAACGGGATTACTTACGCTTGAAATGTATCAAAACAATTTGATTCAAAATCAATGTTTTATTTTAGTTCATCCTCAATAACTTTACACACATATATAGTTAAAGGTTGTAAAGAAATCTTCAATTGAACAGATGATGTCTGCCAAGCTTGGCTTCTTATCAATCATTAATATAATACATTTCACAATCTAACAAGAATTTGTATTTAAAATTACCGAGTAATAAGGGAGTCTTCTATTTTAAAGTGGGCCAGCTCTACATTCCAACCCCGTCTGGGTCTGAGGTAGAATTAGGCCCAAAGCATGGCTCTGCTCATCGTCAAAGGCGAGGAAAGAGATAATGTCCACCTCGCAAACATCAACTAGTAATTAGAGGAATATATTTCCTCCCCAAACTAGAGGCGAGCTCTGGCGGTCGTCGTCGGAGACCTCTCTCCCTTCCCTTGACGACCTCCCCGAGGACCAACGACGACAACGACGACAACGACGACGACGACGACGACGACAACGACGACGACGACCATGACAATATGAATCAAAGAAGATGACGACTACGACGGAATAACCACCCTCCCCCTTCCTCTCCTACCCGTGGCTAATTCTGACCAGCATGCGATTTTCCTCCCCATATCCTCTAGGCAAGAGATGGCTTCATTATGACCTAACGGTTAACGCACCCTTTATCAAAATAAACTTATAAACGGAATCTTCTTTCCAAACTACCTATCCAGGGTTATTTAAGTATCTATGCTCTAACCCATCATTGCTCAACTTGATTAACTAATATATTTTTTTTGGGGGGGGGGAACCTGCCCAGGGTGCAATTCATGCAAGGGCTGTTTGAGAGGACTCAATCTATTTCATTCGCATTAACGACTGAGGTAAACCTCGGAAAAAACCTTCAGTCGGGTTTGCCGGTATCGACGGGATTTGAACCCAGGACCTCACGAATCAGAGTCGCGCGCTTATCGCTAGAGCACTGTCTGCGCTCATTTTGATCAATGTTATTTCTCTTTCTTCTGTTCAAAACCCAGGAATCTTCTATTCAAGGTCTTCTGGAAGCACGAAGAAGCTACGTACAGTTGAAGCAGCTCTGGGGCTCTGCACCCCACTCCAGACTTACGATACACAGACAGAGCGAAATAATAAACTCGAGCTGGTGGATATGAAAACAAGGGGCTTAGTTTAAAGAGTAGACACTCCACAGTGTTTGTGTAAGGTACAGTGTTTGCCCGACCAACTATCGAGCAATCAATAGCCTGTGTTAACTCTGCGTCTAGGTCGTTGTTTGTAAAACTAAACCCAAAAGAGGTTCTAGAGTAACCAACGTAAGAGACAAGTTTACTGTTGTGTGCCCTGAAACCCCACAAACTAACTAACTAACTAACTAACTAACTAACCAACTAACTAACTAACAAACTAACTAGTAAAAGATAAGTTTTGATAGGAAATGTTACTGTTCATAGTCTTGTGAGGGATGTATTCAAAACAATTACACTAGGCCCATCGCGAACGCACTTTTCCAGTCGCGTTGATGGATGAGCATTTTTGGTTGAATTTTTTTGTCGATTACTAATTTGTTTTGTTGCGTGGGATCTCATAGTACTTTTCAAGTTCCATTGCAAAATTATTTTTGTTAAATTAGGATATTTTATTAAAAGTAGTATTAATTGCTAAGGTCATACCAACTAACAATAGAATATGAAATTTCTCGAGGCCCAAAGACTTGCTTTTTGTACGCATTGTAGGAGATTGTTGTCAAGTTTATATACTTACTTGTTAATTATACACCTGTAAAAGGCTTATATTAAAACCACCGCCGTCTGGATGTATGTAAGATACAAATTAAGCTGCTTGTCGTGGCTTCGATTTCCCCATGTTAAATGATTGACATGCAAAAGGTAGAGCTTTGTCTGTTTTCCGCTAGATAGGGCTAGTTAAGGGGGCGGAAGTAGAGAGCGTCTCTAGGCGGAAGTAGATTTATTTAAGGTTTAGGATTGGGCCTTATGGGCTTTTAATTAATAAATAATAAAGATGATAATGATATTTTAATTTAGTTGGAACGTTTCATATTGAGCAACTGTTTACTTTCAATGCATTATGACAACAAACTCAGGTAGGCTAAGAAAGTTTCACGGATCTAGTTCCAGATTTGAACCATAGATGGTGTTAGTTAAGGGGGGCAGGAACTTTTTACAGACTGAGAGTTCACTGAAAGTCATGACCAAATTTTGTTGAGCCACGACAAGCAGCTAATTTGTATCTTACATACATCCAGACGGCGGTGATTAAAACCTTGTTTTCTATGAATTCTGTCAATTTTTTAAAAAATGTTCAGAGATTTCAAAGGTTCCTCGAATTTTTATAAAGATAGGATAATTATGCCGTTTTCCCGGTAGAGAGCAAACAAACAGACAAAAAAAGGAGCTATTTTTCTCGGGAAATTAAAGTCTTCACTTCGCTCATCCAATCACACGATCGCATCGAAATAAATTCACGCTTTAATATTTCTTTACAAATATTCCACTTTTTCTTTCACCAAACAACGGCTTGTTACGATTTTACTACGGTTAGGTCATATTATAAAACAGGTATCAAAAGTCTTAAGCAGTAGGCTTATCATGAAAGATAGAGCATAAAGGGCTATTGATCACTTAGAAGTGTCTACGTAAATTTATTAATCCTACCCCCTAACATATGAGTTTTACGAAAACAAAGTACATGAGTTTTTAGCTACACCCGATAACTATGAAAACCAAACAGGAACGGTATAGGAGAACCCAAAAGATTTCATTTGATTGACGTCTTTTATGATGCTGGGATTAAGGCCTGTTAGGTCCACTCTTCAATCCAACTATTCTAATCAATTAAATACACATGAAAAAAATAGGTGAAGTTATCTTAGATGATACTTATCACAAGGGAGCGAAGCAACTTAATCAACAGATCGTCAAAGAAGACCACAAAAATAAGCTAATACGGTTCTGTTAAGAGTTTACATCTTGTTGTTGGTGAAGGTGCCAGATATGTATATGTCAAGTTTAAATGACGCCTACTCCACAGTTTTGTCTTCATTAATGGTGAGGGTGCCGGGAACATAAATTTTCAAACTTTCTGGGGGACTAGCCTCACTCCCCCCCCCCTTCCAGGGTGACCAAAATAAACAGCCAAAAAATCAGCCTTCGTGTTCATTTTTATCGTTAGAAGTGACGCTCGCGGATAGAGGAAAAGTGATGCATATGTGGAATCTTTGCTCCATAAAATGAAAATACCAACTGCTTAACTCACTAACAATCAAAAAAAGTATATTATGCATCGTTTGTAAAAAGCTGTATATTTGTTTTAAAAAATATTTTTAAATTGTGCCACACATTTCAACGTTACTCAAAACTACCGTACAGCATTTTGTATTTTCCTCCTAGAAACCCCACAGGTTCTGCCGTACTCGGTACGAGGGATCTTCTCTGAAAGCCCTACCCTAAAACAAACAGAGGATTATAATTTTAATTGGTGTTGTTTAACATGAGCCATCCCTGCGGTTCCGAGCAAACGCCGCCCATATAGAGGGAATATTGAGAGTGGATGTTGATGATGGTGAAGGTTAAACCCTCTTCGTAGAAAATACAGCTAGGGAAGGAGAGTGGGTTTACACAAGAAATATAGACTGAAGAGGAGGAATTTATACCAATTATAAGGGAAACAATGTTTTGACTGGCGAAGTAGATTGGTAGCCAGTTATTCCTACGTATGAGGCTACTTCAAACGAAGTTATTATAATATGATGGAGTTTTCTTCTATTATTTCAAATACCTCACTTCTGTTAGCTTTGGACCTACAGAAAGGTATCTATTAACTTAGCGTTAACTACTTTGGGAGAAGGTTTGTAAAGGTATAACATAATAGTTGGTATTGCTACGTCATGAAGGCAGGTTACACCATGTTACAGCACATCACAAGTGATTAAACAGTGGTATAGAGATTTAGAAATATCAAAGTGTTTAATTCGATATTTAGCTATGAACTTTGTTTACAAGTTACGAAGGTTACTTCACACTTATTTTGAATGTGTTTAATTGTGTGTTCAATAAACAGGGGTGGTATTAGAATGATAAGTTTATGTGCCGAAATGATTATAATGATAGGTTTATGTGCCGAAATGTGTGCTTCAAATAAATAAGTTACACATCAACATTTAAAAAAATTGAATAATGGTGTTGTTGGTAATGTCATAGGTAGTAGAGATCAGTATTTGTGATGTACATGCGACGGTTATCATCATATTAGTGTGTTCTAAAACTCATAAATTTCAACATTTTGCATACAACATCTGGGGCAAGCCCCCTAACCATTTAAAGCCCAATTGTCCACAGGTCACTTTAAGAAATATAAGCTGTTGCATTGCCCCTACCGACTAATGCCACCTTCAGACATAATCTCTCCCCCCCCCCCCCCCCCCCCACCCAGTGAAACAAGCTGACGATATTTTCTCCCGTCCCCCCAAGAAAGAACTCCAGTTAAAACACTAGTTATGGTATAAGAACGGGGGTCTCTTTTAGGCATTCTTTTATACCCATACTTGCATAATCTCTTTCCGTTATTTCTAACACTAGGAAAACCGCCCATGCTTGACGAGGTATAGTGCCGAGTTTCACTCTGCATTGGACTTGATTGTTGTTTGAAGTTTAAATGATATTTACTTTCACATTCTCAATAAATTATTTCTTGTACGTTTCAATCATCAGAATAAATTTTTCTGAAAACTTTAACAGCACCCACAATTTTTTCCCCGGATGTTTGTTTAAAAATTCAGCGCAATCGGTTCGCCCATTTTTATCGCACAGTCACATAGACACAAACACAGACGCTGATCCGTTTGAGTTAAGTCGTTTCGCTCCCTCGTTTTATAATATATTTTGATTAGGGTGTGAGGATGGTTGGAGGTAGTATCCAATGATATTTAATTGAGCTCAATCCCAGCGTTTGCAAATTGATTAATTACAGAAACTTTAAAAAAAAAATAACAGCTGTAACGATACCGATCGGCAAACGCCCAAAATAGTCTCGCGTAAATAGGTGGAGCTACAACTTACTGTAACTATTAAATTAACGTGGTTTCCCATCCAGTGAATCCAATGAACGTGTACTGAAAACAGGTCACATTATTCCAAGTTATTATTTTGGGAATTAATTGTACATTGCAATCCTTAATTCAATCATAAGAAAGTCAAATTCACCGTATTCTGTAATAAACAAATGATTTAAATAGCAAAAGTTATATACCTTTGGTGGAGGCGCCGGGTAGAGCGAGAAAAGTTTTAGCTCCATAAGAATAGCATTGTTGGTGGAGGCGCCGGGTCCCCAGTTCTTGATGTTATTCTTTCTACTTTACATACAATTTAATTACGGAGGGAGGTAATATTGGTGTGGTAGTTTTAGCACAAGTGACGGTGAATTTATTAATAGTGTTTCAAATATGTAGGTCAGAGTACTCAGTCAGTGTTAGCAACAAATCGCATCTCAGTACTTGTACTTGCTCTCACAATTTATTGTATTGTTCATTAAAACTAGGAAAACGCCAAAGTCGTTGTTAGACGAGTTAGTGAGCCATGTGTTTAGTACCCGGTAACATTCCTTTTCATCCCCCTGCCTTAGGCCTCTCTAGCCTATCATAAGCTAGAGTGGAGCCTTACAGTTGACGCACCCTTATACTAACTAAACTTCAAACCTCTTTTATTTTTATACCAATATAATTATCAATTTTAAATGAAAATTTTCCCTGCTACTCAACACATGACTCGCTCAATCGTATAACAACGACTTTGGCGATTTACTAGTCTAGTTGGCTAAAGCGCCCTTATAGCCGAAATGTGGGAGACCTGGGTTCAATTCCCTGGTCGGGAACAATTTTGTAATTTCTGAATTGTATTTTAAAAATTTCTAAATATATTTTGAAATGCGTATTACGCAGTATAATCTGTGACAATACTATGGAAAACTTAGCCAGTACAAAATACGTGTAAATATTGCAATGCTTACTCAATCTCAGAGCGGAATTTGGAGGTACCTTGAGCGTGCAAAATTCTATACACCTTGGGCACTGCATTTTATGGCCAGGCAAATAACAAACAAGAAATCTTTTTTCAAAAACAAATCCAATGTCGTTAAAATAATTTCTACACATTGGCAGCCTATTTTTAAAGTTATTATTCCTTGTAGGTTTAAACCCCGACGAATCTTGCTGATTTTTTTTAGCAGTTCTCAATAAATTCGTACCAGATGTCTGTTTAAAATTTCAGCGCAATCTGTTCAGCGATGCGGCTGATTTTCGATGTACACACGCACGCAGACTCACAGAATAAGCGCCGTTTGAGTTAAATCTAGACACTCACTCCCTGTTTAAATATTGGTAAAAACATCTATCAAAACCGCTATTTTTTTTATTACAAAAAACGATATAGTTAATCTAATGAAATACACAGTGAAACACATATTTTGTTATAGGTAGTAAATAAAGTTCGAAAGCATCAAGAGACGACCAATCCCGAGCCCATTTACGAAATCCCACACGGAGTGAAATTGAATCCACATTGAAATCGGCTTCATTGAAAACAGTTATCTGCTAATAAAGCTGAGTATGCCTGCATTGATAAATCATTGAATAGACTGCGCCTGTCAACAAGGACCATGATATGCGTGGGTGATACGTCGTCGAGCCAATACATTACCGCAATACCATCGCGCCGTTCAGATTATCTTACTCAACCTAAAGGCCTACTATAGGAGAACATACGTGACAGACCAACGTTTCTGTTTTTCAAATCATAATCGTTATGCTGGTTACTATATTTCTTAAGTATTTTCAGACGCCATCACAGTTCGACAGGATTTTAAAAGTTTCTACGAAAACACTGATTTGGATTTTGAAATAACAATAAATCCTTAATTTATAAGAAAAACTTTTACTTGCATAAGTGTTATTGTGGATTGTAAGATTCTATATAATTATTATAATTATAAAAATAATAATAAATAAAAAATAATAATAAATGTTGTTTTCTAATGTATAGTAAAAATTAAACAGGAATGTTTTTGTAAAGGGAGTTTTTCTTTTTCTTTCTTTCTTAATTTAAGTTTTTAAACTTTCAGATATTTATAGAATCCACACTCAAGTCCTTTCTATGATGTAATTTAAACCAAGGACGACTGCAATATTTGGTATTTTTCTACCCTTAGACCGTCTGAGGCAGCTAATCTTCATCCATCTGGAAGCATCAAACAGCATTCTCATCTGATACCAAACAGGCATCTCCTGTCTTTAATTACTTGTCTGACCTAGAGGTTCCGACATTAATATTATGTGAGCTGGTCAGTTCAAAGGCAGCGGAACGCTACGGCGCTTGGCTGGTATTCGTGCATGATGAGTGGACCAATAGGGGTAGGATTCTGTTATAATTGCAAACGTGAACCTAGACTGCAGACTTTGCACAAATGGCTTTACTAACTGATATTTGAGAATAAAACATTGACTTGGGATTTATTACATTCCATCTATGTAGTATAGGATAGATAACACATGTTTCGTGGAAAAGCTGTCAAGGGATGTATTCTCCTTTATTCAGGTGACTGACTACGTACAGAATATGAGGATAATAAGGAACTGTCATTAGTTTTAAATGATATTTCGAGCATGCCAGATAAAAGAGAATGTTTTGGTAAAGCACTGGGAGCGCCAATTAAAAGTTTTATAACATAAGATATTTTAGATTATATTTAAGTTCTAAATATTACTGAATTACCATTGAGTTTAGAATATGATATAGATATTCTAAAATAAATGCTATTAACTATACTTTACGCATTTTAAATTGCAAAGCTACGTCACAAAGAGGTGAACATTATTTACTAGAGTTCGCCTTGTGAAATTTATTGCTGGGCCGATCGAATTTCTTCATAAAGACTGTTAAGAGATTTCTTAAAAATTAAGGCTCAACCAATGTATTGATTACAATTCTATTACAAGGCAGAAGTAACTCTTATTTAGACATTAATTAAAGCGTATATATTATGTAATAAAAACAATTTTAACTAAAAATAAACTATAAAAAGTGCATGTACATTCTTAAATCTTCCTGTGATTAGCTGATAAAGATGTTACTAGTGTTCTGTGTTTTTTTTCGGCAAAATGGTGATGGAAATTTGCTACAAAAAAGAAAATCTACTATAATACTTGGAAATATATAATTTTTCTGTATATGCGGTATTTGATTAGGATAGCAAACGAAAACAAGGACATTGAATCACAGTTCCGCGAGTGTTTACCTATAGTGACTCGCCTCTGTCGTTGGATGCAATAACTACGTACTTTTTCTTTTATTCTTTAAATAGAATTGTATACGCGACATTGTTATCTGGTCTCATTTCGTCTCAACGACGCCAAGACCAACGTTTCAAAGGTCATGCACTTGTCTTGTATCTAGCCGACTACCTTTCTCTGCAAATAAATTCACGTAACCTGCATAAACTTGGGGAATAATTACAAAATAGTCTCTTTGATGGCAGAATTACGGTCAAAATTACGAAACAAATGTGAAAATGTCCCTTCTTATTTGACATACCGGTGTAAACCACAACCCATCAAACCGTGCTCCAAACTGACCCAGGTTACACCCTTGGACAGTTGGACTCCACATTCAGACCTAGCTCACCCAACAGTCTTAAACATTGCGCTACAAATATGAATTCTACAAGTTTAAATAGTACAATATTTTCTCTCAATCTGAAAACACTTCTACAAGATATGTGGGCAAAAATAACTCAACTGTTGAGTTCCCTAAAACAACACTAACTAACTAACTAACTAACTAATTAACTAATTATCTAACTAACTAACTAACTAAATAAATAAATAAATGTCAACTTACTAACTAACTAACTCACTCACTAACTAACTAACTAACTAGCTAACTAACTAACTACAAGATGTGTGTCACAACAAATAACTCTCAGTCCTGTCTTTAAAACTAGGGACGGACAAAGAAACTATATTTTGATTCGATATCGATATGTGGTAACATTTTCGAAGTAAAATATCAAAATTGGAAAAGGATTATAAACAAATTTCAAATTTTTGTTAAAAACTTTAAAAACTAAAATATGGTGGAAGTGCCGGGTCATGAAACGTGTGTTGGAACAAAATCTAAAATATGGTGGAGGTGCCGGGTCATGAAACGTGTGTTGGAACAAAATCTAAAATATGGTGGAGGTGCCGGGTCATTAAACGTGTGTTGGAACAAAATCTAAAATATGGCGGAGGTGCCGGGTCATTAAACGCGAATTAGAACGTAAAATAAAAAAGTCTTTATGAAGTTTAGGCGATACCTTTACCACCCGTGAAGCCACACATTCTTTATACCAGGCCTACTCTTTAGTTAATGGCGTTTTCCATTGGCCGCACTCAGGTCGCACTAGTGCGCCCTAGTGCGCACTGGATTGCCACTTGTCTTTTCATTTGTTCAGTTTTGTAATGTTATTCAAGTGGAGGTTGACAACAATGACATCTCTGCACCCGCCGAGTGCATGCCAATGGAAAACACCATAAGACACTATTTTTGTTATAAATTCTGTTTAGATGAATATAAAATTTCGATAATTGAATAATACGTCACAGCCCTGCAACTCAATTTAAAATCACAAGACATTGCACTGGTAATTGCTCTTTGATTAAACTCCGATCCATAACAGACCTATAAACTTCAATGTTCCAAAGAAAAGCATGAAATAATTGAACAGTGCTCTTTCTCCGTGTGAAATATCGCTCGTCGCTCGGCCATTAGCTCGCCGCATGGCGGCCGATATTGCAGGCGAACGGTCAATATAACTTACGATTCAATAAGCTTTGCCGCACGTGTTTTGACAACCCTCAAGATTTAAGGGGCGGTGCTACATCGTTCCTAATAAATGTCAACGGAACGGAACGGTGCGGGCGTCATAACTCTTCTTTAGTATTTATAGACACACACTTTGTCAATACCTATAGGCATTTACAGCGGAGATTCGAAGACGGATGTTTTAGAGGTGTTGTTATAAGTATTATTATTTTTATTTATTCTAGGGTGTTAAGCTTCACAAATTTAGTACGGGAACAATTATGAAGTGCACACATTAAAAAAGAGTGTGTTATGTCAAAAAATAAATACTTTTGATTCCAATTTAACAATAAAACGATGAAATATAAATCATAACTCTAAATAGAAAGTATTGTCGTGGAGACATGGTGAATAACTAACACTTCATTTAGTATGAGAGCAAAAACACATTTATAATATTAAAAAATAATAGATAAAATAATACCATCTCGTCTCCTATAAAGCCAAAAGGTTGAAAACGATTATATTGGCATATAATAATTAATCATAATAAAACAATTTTGAATAATTAGTTTATGGACATTTATGTGATTGGATCCTAGTCGTGAGCTAAATCCAAGAAGCGTTCTAGAGATATAGCCTAGTTTATAATAAACTTTTCTTCTGAAATGGTTTTCGGCTCAGTTGTTAATTTTTGTAAGCTCTACAATCTACATGAATACGACACTTTTGTAACCGTGATTCTATACATAATAATAATCTCCCAACCACTCTTGCCACATGCGCTTACGACTCATCACGCTCTCTTACGTTGCATTAATACTTTCGGATCAAATCAAAAATAGTATTAAATGTAACTAATTGATTTTAGTTTTCAAGTTAATATAGTTCATTTTACAATATTTAAAACATTTTAGTATATAACAACTATTTAATATACAAGTTCAATTTTTTAAATGACCTGATGACGGGAATAGTTGTTTTTCTTTCCGGAACGTTGTACTTGTTAGTCATTAAAGAGTTGTTACCTAATTAAATGTTTTAAGTATAATATATAATAAATGAAGTTAATATTTTAATTTGTAAAAGTTAACCTATGAAGTCTCACACAATAGGCAACAGCTAATCATTTAATCTCGCACCGCTAGGAGAGAAACAAATTGATGTTTTTTTCCCCGTCTATTACCCGACTTAACCTCCAATCACAGCCTGGAAAGTTGGATTCACTTCCAGTTACAACAAATCGTTTAAGTTGTTACGTAATCGCTCGTCCATCACTTACCAAGTTGTATGCTTGTCTCCGTTCCGACGTAGAATCACCTCCTGTGGAAGAAAAATACAGTATTAAAAACGTAATAAAATATGAAAATAATTAAAAACGTCGATCCGAATAACCTTAAAGAATGGTTCAAGTGTTTAAGTGTATAGTTGTGAAAGCAACAACGGGTGCGTTAGTAGAATGCGAGGTTTCCGTTGATTGTTTTTTCACGATGTATCACTCGTAGCTAAACGTCTCACAGTAATGCACTATGGCCATTAGAGACGATGAGTGGTGATAGATGAAGATGAAGAACATTGCACGACTCTGATTTGGAAGGCCCCGGGTTCAAATCCCGTCTAGACCGGCAATCCTGACTGAAGGTTTTTACCGAGGTTTTCCTCGGTCGTTATACAAATGCAAGGGATTGAGTCCTCTTAAACAGCCCTCTGACATCCCTTGCCCAACTACCTTAACCTGCCGTGAAAATCTTATATACTCCCTTCAGCGGGCAATCTACAAAACAACTACGGCTTTGATTGTATAGAGTACGCACTGTTTGAATATGAAACATATCATACATGTAAAAACATATGTCGCTCTTCAAAGCTTTTCCAATTTAAATTCAATTTCCTCATTCAGATAATAATCTGCAAACCCTTTTTGAAATAAGTGGAAAAAATCTACGAAAAGGGGTATATTTCACATTCGTTTTCTGACTACATTGTATTATCTATTTATCAAAGGCAGAGGTATTTTCATTGGAGTCTTTACATTTGAACGCGATGAAACCTGGATTGTATATTTCCCTGCGTAAGCCCACATCACGGAGGATTTACTTGTCTATAGCGTTTTACCCGGCAATCCTAAATTTATAATCCTGCCAATCCAACTCGTTTTCTTTGACATATTTCCCAGTTCATTAAGTGAGCTGGACGCCCAAAGGCACAACCAACATAATAAAAACAAGCAAATATTTACCTGAGTGTAATCGCATGTTCACTTTGCCAATACCATTGAAAATTTTAAAAATCCTTCCATCCTCAGTCTTTTTAAATTCATAACGTACACTTACATATTGTAATTTATTCCTACGACAAGTATAAATATATGAACATAATAATTGTTTTATTAAATTAACACAGTTAAAAGAGTATAGGACATGCGTTTTAAGCAAATTGCTGTTCGCTCGGCCGACTGACACCACAGGTGTCTGAAAATTTGAACTTAAGTCACGAAAGTGAAAATATAGGGCTCAACGGTAACACATTTCTAAAATTTGTTTTAAAATAATTTATAAGAAGTAAATTAATTTTCACGGATTTTGATTTTGTTAAAAAGTTCAAAATTGACCATATATGTGGTTTTTTTCTGGCTGATTAAGACAAAATTCGTAAAATCTTATGAACGTAGGGCTGTGTATGAACGCTTTATTGACAACTTTTCAGTTTCATGTACGTCGGATGCTACTTAGCCGAGCGAATAGCTCTTTGCTAACTGCCAAATGTGTCCCATTCCCTCTTACTAGGAAAACGCTAAAGTCCCGCCGCGTTGATGGATGAGCGTTTTTGTAAGTTTTTAGTTTGCGTGGGACCACTTTTCCTTTGCAAGTGCTTTGTGAAAGCATTGTAGGTGATTGTTGTCGATTTCAAATGTTACTTGTTAATGGTTATTATAAACCTAAAAAAACTCATATCAAAACCTTTATTATATGGATTCTGGGGTAACTTTTTCAACTATTCTTTCAAAAGGTACTACATCACCATAACCTTAATGTCCATGTGAAATATGAACGTTGTAGCCTCACCCGTTTGTTCAGAATCGGCCCAAATGTCACGAAAATATCGCACTAAAAATCGAAAAAAATCGTAAACGTACGTTTATTTGATAGATTTTGGTTAAATTTTTCAACTTTTTTTCACAAGGTACTACATCACCATAACCTTAATGTCCATGTAAAATATAAACTTTGTAGCCCCACCCGTTTGGTCAGAATCGGCCCAAATGTCACGAAAATATCGCACTAAAAATAAAAAAAAAATCGTAAAAGTGCGATATTCATGAGAAATATTTCTCCGATTGTACCCAAAAACGTGGCACGTCTAAGTTCAGAGATTTCGAAGGTCCCTTTCAATTTCCATCAAGATCGCTTATGCCGTTTGCCCGGAATCGTGCGAACAAACAGAAAAAAAAAAAAAAAAAAAAAAAACATTGGAGCTAAATTTTTTGAGGGGTCAGTGAAATTGAAGTTTTCGCTTCGCTCGCTACGCTCATCCAAATATATCTCTGAAAGAGAAAAACATGTTTTACATGGAAATCAAATCATGCATCTTTTGAATCTTCTCAAGTAATGATTTGTTAATTAAGGAGCCAAGCTCACTGTTTCGCATCGCTTTTCAGTTTGTCCGTTCGTTTCTGCACGTGCCACGTGTCACGGCTAAAACCGAACATGACGTCCGATAGACTTGAGGCATTTTATGTTGTTATTTCATTTCGAAAAGAAAGAGTAGGAAAACCGATGTTTAGTGACTTGAGAATCAAGGAAGCGAGTCTAGATTTAGAATATTGTAGAGATATCATTGAACCTGGCACCTCCACCAAACATAATATTACAAGGCGGGGACAAACGTTGCCTTGTAATACGCCTGTGCCCGTGCAAGGTGCAGGTTAGTATTTATACATATTTATGGAAAATTGGTTGATACATAGATAAATCAACAATTTTAGTTACATTATCATTGAGGAAAGCGGACACAACCAAGTTTATTTTCGGTTTTACTAGAAAAAAGAAAAAAAAACTATACAAATTTGACTAAATCTGGACTAATTGTCGATCTAGAATAATATTTATCATTGTCATACAGATTTTATACTACAAAACAAATGAAAAGTCATATAAGTATAAGTTATGTATAATATTCTTCATAGGGTACATAATAAAGTTGCAATGCTAATGTTAAGGTTTTAAATCGTGACAACCTACCACTCACTAATGTTTCATGAATGAGTGAGTGAATGAATGTAGTTTTTTTTTAAATGCATACACATTATAAATGATTACACGTTTAGCTTATAATCTGAGTATCTTATTGTAAGGGTATGTGGTGGTGTCCTATAGCCACCTTATTATATTATCATCCTTATTAATCCATTATTTTGTCCACACAAACCCATCCCAAAGGAATTATTTCTACTGAGTATTTTGCTTTGTCATTAAAGAGTAATTTAATGATTTTAAATGATTACGTTGACTTTTTTCCCTGGAAGTTTGTTATGGATTTAGAAATAATTAACCTTGAATTTATTTGTGTCAGTTTATGCCTTGATTTGTGTGGCAAAATCAATGTTAAAACAGCGTACCGAATACTGGAAGTTATTTTGATGACTACTTACAGAGACGGTGATCATGACAGTTTATTTTACAGAGACGATCCTTATTTGTGTGAAATAAAATACCAATATTGTAAAAATGTTACGTAATGAAATAGCAGATATAATTCATATATTTTTGTGAAAGCCCCTCCCAACTTTGAGACCTGAAGCTAGATTCACAAAAGGTTAATACATGACTAGCGAATCAATAAAAGACCACTGACAACCAACCATGTTCCAATGTTAGCTGATGGGGTGAATATTTCGCGTTTTTACATCAACGATAATCGCTCCTTGGTGCAGATGTGAGCAGGGCTAAACTCTTTCACTGTACACCACAAGTTGATATTTGTTTATTTCTCGTTTACAATTTACATAATGGAATTGGTTTTGAAGAGCAAATAATACATTCGACGCATCAATAAATGCAAAAACGATCAAATTAGAATTTCTGCCTACAGGTAAAACCACACACGAATGAAATCACAGAAAATGGAATTTATAAATTGATTAATATTTTTGTTTTTTTTATTAATTTTATGTTTTGAAAGTTGGTGAACTATTTATGAATTCAATACTAATTTAACAAAGTGGTAGTTCAAAATGTTATAAAACAAACGTAATCGCATAAAGCAAGAGTAGACTAATGTAAAACCACACACGTAGGAAAATGAATAAAAGCACTTTCTAATTTCTACGTGTACAGAAAAGCTTAAGGGTGGTATGGACTTTGCTAACCGAAAAGTTCCAAAAGGTTTATTTGCGAAGCTACGAACGTGAGTCTGCATTGGATAGGAGATAATTAAAAAAGTTTTTACCTCACTAAAATAATATTTGTGACATCGTTATCATTTTATGGAATTTTAATATAATCCCTTGGACCACATGTGAATCATTTATCTGCTAAGCACTCTGATATTAATGTGTGTGTATTATGGCTGATACGCTCCCATTAAAGCAGGTTTGTAATGCAGGCCTCGTCATTCCAATACAGTCGGAATAAAAGCGCCTGGGTTAATTTCTTCCTTGATTGATGGAACTGTCACAGTCGCGACTATTTGCATGCCACTCATATCATCTCTCTTCGTCACAACGAATATAAAGCCAATTACTTTTCAAATGCCAGGATGTTTATGCAAGAAAAAGTGGATATACTCATTCGATTTCGTATTGCGAAGTAATATATTTTTTGAATTGGATACAAGGTTCTTAGCATGAGCCCGCTTTCCAGAGCACTCGCACCGAAATTTCGCAAGTCAAAGGAAAATGGCTGAAAGGTGGTTGAATGGAAGAGGAACTTGAATAAAAAAGAGAGAAAAACGTTTTTTGTTTGGACTGGACATTTGGCCATTATATGCAAATTCTGGGCCACTAAGAAATTGAGAGTTCTAGGTGCAATATTTAATTTTAAGCTATGAATTTTTAATTGTTTAAACACACCTTTGTCTCCGCTCCGAGGATAAGTTAAAATCATTTTCTGAAATAATGTTTTGATGTTCGATTTTCTTCGTCCACAGTTTAAAAACTCTTGTTTGTACCATGTGACAAAAGTAGCACGTCGAACATTATTTCCGAAAATTATTTTCCCTTATACTCAGAACGGAGACAAAAGTGTGATTAATTAAACAATAAAAAATCATTGCTACTAGGAAAACGCTTAAGTCCCGCCGCGTTGTTGGATGAGCGTAATTGGTGCATTGAGCTGCCATGTGTTATGTGAATTTTCTGTTCTGTGAAAAAATCATTACTAAGTTGATGATTTTTTTTTAAATAATTTAAAATAAATAAAAAATAAACTTTAATTTTTAATTTTTTTAATAAATCGTAATTTTAAAAAAGAAAAAAAACGTAAAATTTCGATTTCCATAAGAAATAATTATTCGATTGTGCTCAAATTTTACACGAATATATGAATTCATAAAATTAAGGTTCTGTGAAAAAATCATTACAATCGGATAAAGAATGTAGGTGTTATTTGTCAAAGAATTGTTTTAAAAAAGAAAAAACCCCGTAAAATTGCGATTTTTATGAGAAATAAATATTTGATTGCGCTTAAATTTTCCACGAATATATAAATTCATAAAATAAAGGTTCTGTGAAAAAATCATAACAATCGGACAAAGCGTGTAGGTATTATAAATCGAAGAAATTTTTTAAAAATCGAAAAAAATCGTAAAATTGCGATATTTATGGGAATTTTTTTTTCGATTGTGCTCAAAAACGTGGCAGTTCTAAGTTCAGAGATTTCGAAGGTCTCAATAAAATTTCATCCTAATCGGAGTATCGGTTTAGCCGGAATCGTGCTAACAAACAGACAAAATACAAAAAAAAAAAAAAAAAGAAAAAAAAACATTCCGGATTTTTTTCTCCAGTGTAGTGAAATGGAATCTTCGCTTCGCTCGCTTCGCTCGCTACGCTCATCCAAAAAATTATGTATTGCACCTAGAACTTTCATTTACTTACTGACCCAAAATGTGCGTAATTATCATAATGTCCAAAATGGAACTTTTGTCCCATAAAAAAATGTGATTTTTTATTCAAATTCCTCTTTCATTCAACTAACCTTCAGCCATTTTCCTTTGACTTTCAAAATATCGATAAGAGAGCTCTGGAATGTCATTTACTAGGAAAACGCTTAAGTCCCGCCGCGTTGTTGGATGAGCGTAATTGGTGCATTGAGCTGCCATGTGTTATGCGGATTTACTGTTGTTATGTGAAAAAATCATTACTAAGTCGAAGATATTTTTAAAACTAAATAAATTTTAATAAAAAATTTAATTTAATTTAATAAAAATTTACTTAATTTTATTTTTTTTAAATTAATCGAATTTAAAAAAGGAAAAAATCGTAATATTGAAATTTTCATAAGAAATAATTATTCGATTGCGCACAAATTTTACACGAATATATTAATTCATAAAATTAAGGTTCTGTAAAAAAATGATTACAATCGGATAAAGCATGTAGGTGTTATAAGCTGGACAAATTTTAAAAATTGAAAAAAGTCGTAAAATGCGATTTTCGTAAAAAATATTTTTTTTGATAACGCTCAAATTTTACACGAATATATCAATTCATAAATTAAGGTTCTGTGAAAAAATCATTACAATCGGACAAAGCATGCAGGTGTTGTAAGTCGAAGAAATTTTTAAAAAATCAAAAAAAATCGTATAATTGCGATTGGCATAAGAATTTTTTTTTCAATTAAGCACAAAAACGTGGCAGTTCTAAGTTCAGAGATTTCGAAGACCTCCATAAAATGTCATCGCAATCGGAGTATCGGTTTAGCCGGAATCGTGCTAACAAACAGACAAAATACAAAAAAAAAAAAAAAAAGAAAAAAAAACATCCGGATTTTTTTCTCCAGTGTAGTGAAATGGAATCTTCGCTCGCTCGCTACGCTCGCTACGCTCATCCAATTAAATTAAATTTAATAAAAAATTTAATTAATTTAATAAAAAATTAACTTAAATTTTAATTTTTTTAATTAATCGTAATTTTAAAAGGAAAAATCGTAATATTGAAATTTTCATAATAAATAATTATTCGATTGCGCACAAATTTTACACGAATATATTAATTCATAAAATTAAGGTTTCTGTAAAAAATATGACAATCAGTAAAGGATGTAGGTGTTATAAGCTGGAGAAATTTTTAAAAATTTGAAAAAAGTCGTAAAATTGCGATTTTCGTAAAAAATATTTTTTTGATAACGCTCAAATTTTACACGAATATATCATCATAAAATTAAGGTTCTGTGAAAAAATCATTACAATCGGACAAAGCATGTAGGTGTTGTAAGTCGAAGAAATTTTTAAAAAATCGAAAAAAATCGTAAAATTGCGATTTCATGAGAAATTTTTTTCGATTGTGCTCAAAAAGTGGCAGTTCTAAGTTCAGAGATTTCGAAGACTCCATAAAATTTCATCTCAATCGGAGTATCGGTTTAGCCGAATCGTGCTAACAAACAGACAAAAATACAATAAAAAAATAAAAAAAGACAAAAAAAAAACATTCCGGATTTTTTTTCCAGTGTAGTGAAATGGAATCTTCGCTTCGCTCGTACGCTCGCTAACGCTCATCCAATTAATACTGGGAAGAATAAACTTTTAAGGGTGAATACTCAAATGGCGATTATTACTTAGTCAAGCTTGTTGCGTTTTCCATACGATACTGGCTTAGATATTTCTAGATATTATCTATAATGTACACAAATTAATATCCAATTATTAAATTATGGTATATAAGTTCGCCCTTCTTATAATATGCTCATAAATAAAGATAAGATAATAATATGTAATTTATAAAATGTAAAAATAAGCTGTATTTAAAACATAAATAATCTTAAATATTAAAAATTAAAGTCTATGTATTTAGTGTTAGTGTATACCAAATTAATCATAGAACCAATTTACGTAAATATAAATAAATCCATAAATAGTTTGTGTTAATTAGCTCTAAATCCCCAGTCTCCAATACGTCCGTACAGGCGCGAGCGTAGCACATTGAAGCGTCAATCTTACCTACCATCAATTTATGCTTGACATTATGTTTTGGATGCGATTAAGTATTTTTCTGGATTGTTTTAATATGGTTTTAGCTTGTGTAGCATGGGAATGCACAAACATAAACAATAAGAAGTTATATATAAGTTAAGCATAAGGGAATTTATATTAATAATTTGGTGTTAATGGCTAGTATGCTCACCTATCAACCTGACAGCACGCTTAAGAAATATTTGTTCTACTAATCACTCCCTCCTACTTTAACGTACAAACTGACATATTCAAGATGGCTTCTAATTGACACTCCAGTGGCCCAATAACTGGGGATATAGACTACTATAGATGTTAAATATCATTAGTTTCGACACACCTTGGTTTTCATTGTTATGTTGGCACACTTTAGCGCATACGAGTCTCAGCATAACGTACAACCGAAGAAGCACTTCCCTCGCTTTGCATACACCCCATTATATTTCCGCTGACTGTTGTCTGTGCCCTCCAACTAATTAAACCTTATTCGTGTGTAGTATTAACATTTAGATGATGTCTTGAAAAACGTTGCAGAACAGGACCAAACATACAATTAGGACGAGGCTGTGCGGAAGAGATAACAGGTGGGATTCATGTGTATTAGTTCGCTGGTAATTGGGTGATTGGGTGATCGTACCAGGGTGATTAGTGTCGCACATACAACCCTCGTATCGAGTCGTTCGATACACGGAGCACATAACAAAACCTGTCACACGGTATTGCTATGATCAAAACTGTGAACGTCAGCGAGATTAGGCCGACCAACAAAACGGAATTATAATTCAGAGCGTGTATTGAATAGTGAAACGGTTTATGGGTTTGACGTGAGGGGTGGCCAACATTATAATATTAGAACATGTGCGGGCAATAGCGTTCAACTATATTATGTACGAGCATCATAAAATTATTGCAGGACGATGTACATTTATGTTTGAACGATTTGTAAATGTTATTTGTTAAGTCGACTCATCAGATTTTACTTTTTTACCGTTTAAAATTTTATTTTTTCTTATATTTCATTCTTATCTTCAAATAATACTACTTCTTTTTTATTTTCAAACGTACTCTTTTCTTAAACAATTACAATGTATACAACTTTTTTATTGAAACAATTTTTATCTATCAATACATTTCATTATGTTTCATTATATTAACTTTTTAATACACATCATCTTATTGTGATAGGGTTACCTTCCTTATTCTTACGTAAAACCAAATTCTACATTCATTTTGTAACTTTTCGTTTTTGCATTTAAAAATTATTTAACTTATTGTACTTTAGAATAATGCAAATTCAAAAACAAGTTACAAAATTAATGTGTAAGTCTACTTTTTAAGGTAAAATTAAACTATATGGTTCTCTTTTACATGCATGCGAGAATAAATATTGCCAATTTTTAACACGTCTCTCGTTGAAACTTGTAACATTTAAAAATATACTCAAAATGTGTAAAACGAACATTTCTAAACGCGAAATAATTAAACCATGGAGCATGAAACCGAGTACATAAATAAACACACAAGAGCAATTTTAACGAATATAAAAACAAGTAAATTGTTTGGTCATTTAGTATTTAAATACTGTTCGACTCTAAACACTTAACTCTCCCGAGAGTGGATCGATGGATTAGCACAATGGCTCGTTGATACCACGAGGCTGCATGGGGTGGAACCATCGCCTGCGTCCGCTGGGACTGAAGCTAGACTGTTGTAACCGAAGCTATTAACATGGTTGGGCAAGTTGTATAATATGTAACGTGTTTGGTCATTTAGTATTTACATACTGGTCGACTCTAAACACTTAACTCTCCTGAGAGTGGATCGATGGATTAGCACAATGGCTCGTTGATACCACGAGGCTGCATGGGGTGGAACCATCGCCTGCGTCCGCTGGGACTGAAGCTAGACTGTTGTAACCGAAGCTATTAACATGGTTGGCAAGTTGTAGGATATTAAACGTTGTTGGTCATTTAGTATTTAATACTGGTTCGACTCTAAACACTTAACTCTCCTGAGAGTGGATCGATGGGTTAGCACAATGGCTCGTTGATACCACGAGGCTGATGGGGTGAACCATCGCCTGCGTCCGCTGGGACTGAAGCTAGACTGTTGTAACCGAAGCTATTAAAATGGTTGGCAAGTTGTAGATATAACGTGTTGGTCATTTAGTATTTAAATACTGGTCGACTCTAAACACTTAACTCTCCTGAGAGTGGATCGATGGATTAGCACAATGGCTCGTTGATACCACGAGGCTGCATGGGGTGGAACCATCGCCTGTGTCCACTGGGACTGAAGCTAGACTGTTGTAATCGAAGCTATTAACATGGTTGGGCAAGTTGTATAATATGTAACGTGTTACAAAATAAGTCGTTTGGCTTTCAAAGTAACGTTTGCTACAGTTAAAAGTTAAGTAAAAAATTTTTAAAAGTAAATTATAATTTAAAACGTTCATTAAAACTCTTTATAGGGTATTGGTATAATAGTTTACCATTACTTTTCAAAATCTACAGAATTAAATCTGCCAGTTTATCATACTTTTAACCCGGGTAAAAAGCTGCTTTGTTTAGTTTGGAATTGGTAGCATTTTTCTTTCTTAAATTCTAATGAATAGAAGGATTTTTGGAATGATTTAAAAATCCAATTGTGTATAAAAACACTCTGAAACACAAATTTCCGGGTTGTCCCGGATATTTTGTTTGCCTGTAGAAGATTCAATTTAAACATGAAAAAAATGGGAAAAAATGAAAAATTGCAAATAATCTAATTTTTGAAAATAAAATCAAATTTTGGATTTTTTTCAACTTTGATGTCAATTTGGAATCCAAAATCAGAATTTTTTTCCTAAAAGATCAAGGAAAAAATCTAAAATAATTCTAATTTAAAAAAATCATGAATTTCACGTTGATAAGGTAGAAAGCAAAATTTTGGTTCCCAGTCTTTTGCCCTACAAAGGGTTAAATGAAACGTTTAAAAAATAAGGTTACTACTTTCAACTCCAATCCTGGGAATATGCAAAGGGTAAAGATTTAATGATTATTTTGTTTAAATTTTATAATAAGTAAGAGAGGTTGACTTATAGTTGTGTTTTAGTTTAAATAACAGCAATTATTGTCAAGAAGGATATTATTTCAGTGATTATTTATTTATAATTATTATACAGTCAACTAACACGTTTATAGCTTACGATTGTTGGCATGAATACTAACGCACTATGCCATCCGCGGTGGCTCATACGATTAGGGCGCTGGTCCGAAGCGTATGGCTCTACGACGACGTGGGTTCGAATCCCGCATAAGGCCTGGATTTTTGTAGTTGTCCTTCATCATCATCTATCGCGCATTAAATTCCCACATAAAAATCAATCTCGGCCTGGAATCCAATCTCGGTCATTTGGTTTGTCCCGGAAAAGTAATATATTTCTAGTAATGCTATTATTTGAGATACAAAAAATATAAAGTATGCAAAAAAAATCAGAAAAAAACTTGTTTTAGGAATGAACATCAAATTTACATTTTTACCTAAAATTAAGCTTTAAATTCTAAATCCCAAAATTCCTTAAAAACAAGATAAAAAATATTTAAAAATAATAAAAAATCTTAGAAACAAATTAGTAATTTGAAATTTCGGTACTAAAAAAATTAAAGTGAATCGAATTTTGTTGCATATGTCTGAAATGATGAACACACATATGTGTAGTCGAGGCCCACCCTACATAAGAGGTGAGGGTTTTTTGACTGCTGCGTTAACATCAACAATTAAACCAAATAGTCCATATAAACTATCAACAATGTCCAGTAAAAACGCTTGTTCATTAAAAGTTTACCTAATTAAGAATCGACCGCTTGACATCAATATCAAACAAAGCTCAAATATTAATCCACCTACACAATTGAACGCAACTCATCAAAAACATGACATTTAATAATTATTTCAGTATTATTGAAACCTAATAATTAACTTGACCTCATTAATTTGACGTAATTAAAAAACTACTGGAATTCAAATGATTGTATATTGAATATTTCAACAACGTACAAAGCTGAACGAGTTTAATAACGTTGCTATGGTATTAAATTCTGGGTTCGGGAGGATTCGACAGACAATGGGGCTTAGCTGGCGGAATATGCAGGGAACGTACCCTACAATGCGCTGATATGGTTAGCGCTATTGTATCGACACTTCAAACGGTTTTCATATTAATTGGGAATTTTTAAGCTTCTCTATTTGTCTGTTCACGGTTTTCATTATGAATTACATAATGATGATCATAATGATAATGATGCGCCAAATGAACGCGTATATCTAGATGTTATTTTGAAAGTGTTGAGTAAATTGTATTTTACAGCATCATTGCATGTTCAGTTAACGTTATTATTTTATTGAACTACGAAATATACAACTGGTTAATAAAGTGCGTTGTTATTTCATATTCAATTAATTCTTTTCTGACTATTCAATAAATCAAATTGAAATATAAAACATATTAAAGACATGTTTTTCTTAGTTCTGTTCAAACCTTTGATAACTGTATTTAACTTTCATAGAACAGTATTACGATTTTATAATAGTATTTTGAAATGTTGCGCATAATATGATTTTAAAACACAGTACTAATCTGCAGAATTACAAATTTATATTAATTAAATCAAACTTTATACAAATCAGCACTAGTGACAAGGTAATTTATAACAATTTAATTGTTATAATGTTTGAGAAAAAACATGATAACGGTACCAAAACAACAATTATAAATTAATTCAAATTGGCTTTGAGGATTTATTTCCCTCCGAATTATTTTCGTTTTTAGTTATAAGTATATTCTAAAGTAAATACACGTTTTTGTAACAGTTGTTAAATCAGAATGCGTAATTTCTGACAACGGTATAGTTCGTCCGTTTACATTTGACGATTTTCGGCTTTTTCACCGACACAGCGGGAACATGTAAGCCACTTGTAATAACCAATTACGAGGGCTGTAATTTAAAATTCAGTCTTCGCTGACCGTCGTCAATGTTGCCCGGCTGAAGTTTCATTGTGCGCCTCTTTGGCAAACCAATGAAGCGCAATAATAATAGCAACCAACAACCAAACTAAGTGATTTGGCGACGGGTTTGCTATTCATTATAATAGATATGTCAATCACTAGGGATCTCCGAGACTATTCCCAGGTGAACCAGAGAAAGATGATCTTGTCAAGAGGTGTGAACAAATCTGGTCTTTTGTCCCTTTGAGTTAACTCCAAATTCGTCAACTGTAAACGGACGAACTATACAAAACATTTATATTTTAAACTAAAGTTTTGCCAATGGCTATTGACAATAAGTCAACCAAATGTTTACTATTTTTATTGGCTAAGTAGGCTCTGGAATTGAAAAAAAAAGTACTTATATACTAAGTTTTGTTTGATGTTAATCAGTTTTAGTAACTGAATATGATATACATTAAAAAAATAAAAGTACAAATTATAAATAAAAACAAAATATTATTTATTACATATGCCTATAAGCATCCGCAATCATCAAACGTTCAATTAGGCAAAAAAATATCAAGACTGACTAAGGCCAGTTTTCTATTTAATATATTATTTATGTCGCATTAAACTCTCGTTGTGATATCTAAAAAATAATTTCAATTCTACATTACTTCAATATTACTTTATGACTTCAATTTCAAACTCTAATACACTTTTGAAAAACAACTCCTTTGCCACATAATAACATTAATGTCAATTTGAAATCAGCTAAGACTCGTCGATTTAACGATGTTTAAACCTAAAGAAAGATTGCAGAAATTTCATCAAGTTTCAATTTGGCATCTTTCAATTCTAACTCAATTTCATTCCGCGGTTGGCTGGCTTAGTATTATTGAGTCAAGATGATGAAGTATTAATACCATTCTGGCAATGGAAGATGTAATATTAGTTTCTTCAGATTGTGCATAAATTGAATTTCCAATACGAATGTTTGTTCGAAATTCTGAATAAGCATTAGAACAAATAACTGAAGGAGTAAGGTTTATGCTTTAGTACCCATAGCAACAGCTTATATATAGGAGGCGATATTAACCTCGATATGATAGGGCCAATGAATATAATACTAGTAAAGTAGTGTTGGCCTCCTTTGTAAATCAATTTTTAAACTAAATATAATAGAAGTTAAATAAATAAATTAAATATTACTTGATTTTTACTTTACAAGAACTTTACCAATCGACGTCGAAAGGGGGGAATGAATATTTTGTCCAATAAATGGCAAGTTTTTATTTGAAATTAAGTCGTTATATTTTATTTAAGTTTTAATTATTTTTTTAAAGCGACGAACTATATTTTTTTATCAATATACATTATATCAATTAAACGTTTTTAATTAAAATAACACAATGAAAAGTAAAGAAAGTCATGGATGTGACATTGTGTTAAAATACTCATAACGCATAAAAATTGTGTTATTTAAAAATGTTTTGTCAATAAATAATTATTTTCCTATTTACAATTAAACGTTTAAATTTACTTGTTGAATTCTACCACCAAGAAATACTGACGGAAACCAGAATACAACTGTCAAGGCTAGCTGAAGAAATTAATGAATTCCCCGCAATAAACCCAGCCATATAAGAGAACTCGCTCGTATTCAAGCGACTATCTGGCTGTACAAGTAGTACAATGTCTGAGAATATTCGGGAAGGAATGTACACTAACTAATTATTATAAATACGATTGTGTCCCTTTGAATGAAGATGAACAGTAATAAAGTCGGAAAAGATTGCCCATTGCCGGGATCGAAAAAGTTGTCTCCTTTTACGATTTACGTAATAATTACGTAATAATTGCGTAACAATTACGAATACACTTAGCCACATCCATCGCTTCACAATCTAAAACGTTCAGGTGTTCTATAGTTATTAAATAAATTATTATAAAAATAAATACGTAATGCGGTCATTATTTATTTTTCTTCCTTATGGAATTTTAAAATTCGTTCATCCTATTATTATTTTCACTAAGACGACAAAATGGCTGCCTATCGAATACCAAGCTCTGTGGTTGGTTACTTTTGTTTGTTGATGGCCATTTTGTAAATTATAACAACATCAACAACAACAACCGACAGAAATCCCCCTCGAAAGGCTTCGTGAATAGCAAAGCCTTCGTTTCCTCAGAACGGTGTATTAATGTTTGTATTGTTCTCGGAAATATGAGGCTAAAGCAAATAATGGATAATAATTTCCTCTTCTAATATTATTAGAGTAGAACATTCTTCTTTCGCTAAGCTTATTAGCCTCTTTATATAGTCAGAACATCCCCGTTCCTTCGGAGTTCACATTATTAAGCTTTGCAATGGTTGAGGGGGATTTTAATCTAACGGTATTCAAGATTCTTTCAAATCGAAAGAACAAATCTACACGGTGTAGTCTCCTCGAGTCGAGCTGGGAGCGAAGTCGTCGATGAGTGGGTATTAGTTACGTTACCAAGGAGACTGTTGCCAGGGGGAAAGCCGAACCAAACGTGATTTGATGCGCGGTGAAGAGAGAGAAGAGGAAGGGGAAGGGGAAAGGGGAAAGGTTTAAAACGCAGAGAGAGGAAACAACAAACACATCTAGGTGGAAACTTGAGGCGACGCCTTTAGCTTCTAGGCTCTTCGCAAGCCACTTTGACAACAATAAAACAAATAAATTAAACTGGTGAAAAAATGAAGAAACTAAATAACTAAATAAATCCCACATGCAACAAAGAACTTGAAAAAATTAAGCCAAACCTAACACAATCTAAAGCAATGGAAGAAAATAATAAAAAAAAAGTTCCAAGAATATCTACCCTTTTACATTTTCGCACTCTTAATAATTAAATTCTCTTTGCCCTGTGACTGCGTCCTTGCAAAGCTTGCCGAAATGTTATGTGCAACTATTGTTTTAAATGTAAAAGTTCGTGCAAATTTATTTTGCATTTTTTTGCAAGGATGAAGTTACGGGGCAAAGTAAATTTATGTATTTAGAGTGCGAAAATGTAGAAGAGTACAAAGGTTTGGAACTTCTTTTAGATATTATAATGCTTTTGATTGTGTAAGGTTTGGCTGTATTTTTACAGTTTTTTTTGTTATATGTGGGATGTCATTACTTTTTCAAGTTGTTGTGTTAAAATATAATAATTGTATCAAAGTAGGTGAAATTTCTACGATATTACCAATTAACAATAGAAAGTAAAATATCTAGTGGCCCAAAGACATGCTTTATGTACACATTGTAGGTGGTTATTGTCAAGTAACTATAGCCACTTGTCGCTTATATACCTGTAAAATACATATTAAAACCTTTATTTCGATGCCTTTCAGCTATTTAAAAAAAAATCTTTTTCTTTCAATGGCACTACATAAATATTACCTTAATGTCGATGCAAAATTCGAACGTTGTAGGACACCTGTTTGGTCAGAATCGATAGGCAGTTGAAACTGACGAATTAGTAAGTAGCCAGTAGTAGCCAGTAGTAGCTATATCTAGCATAGTTCACATCCTCAAAGTGTTTTTGAAAGTGTTCCAATCCTTTTTTCACCCAGAAGGAATGCTCGTACCCCAACCAAACTTGGCATGTGTTGTCAGGTACCTACATCCCCTTTAATTATGACAGTTTCTAATTTCGTAACACGTACAATGATGACTGGATAACAGCTCGAAAACACCCCAACACTGCTGGCTGGATAAGGTGCCCGAGTGTGTAGCGCGCCGCGGTTTGGCTACGACGCCCTAACGGGCACCTAGATAACTCTCTATCCTAATTTATATATTTAACTTAATTAATTTTAATTTAACTTAACCCAACCTGACCTAAAACTTGACAATTGATAACAAAAATAGTGTAGCGTAATGCTATACAGAATAGAGTGTTACCAAAAACCAGCCATGGGATGTCTAGGCATTTCTAGGCGTCCAAGTAATGTCCTAATGTCCACCATCCATCCAGACGACAGTTATCTAGGCCCTACACACATTTCAGTCTGGCATACTTTATATTATATTATTATACATCACTTTAATCAACACTCAATGAACAATTAATGAACTGAAAAAAATGCATTTAAAATAGCAACAGCACCAACTCTTAAAATGACTTACTAGCCAACTTTAACTTTACTTTTACTTTAACTTTACTTTTTTAACACAGCTACGAAGGGTAAGGTACTCTACGAAACATGTGTTTTTGCCTGAGCTTCAAGGGACTTGGCCTCGATTGATTAAATGTATTTGAAGGTCCTCACAAAATTCCATAATGTTTGACTGACGTATGACGTACCATTAATAAGCCAAGTGGGAGATCGGATGATAGAAAGAGGGCACTACGAGAGTTCACGACCGTGCATTTACTTAGAACAGCAATTCAATATTGTCACAATAACGGTTGTTTAATAAATGTTTTATAATATTCAGTCCACACATGGGGTTGTGATTTAGCTGTCTCACAGCCTAATTTATTTGCACAACAAAGTATTTTCAAGAGTGGATGGAGGGGCAGACTGTGAATTCGTTGAACTGCACCGCACGCAGTGCTTCTGTCATAAGGTCTACGCTAGCAAGTTCATGATGACTGACACTTGTATTTATTATTATTGTGATTATTACAGTCTCATCACTGGATGAGCGTTTTGTTTTTCAGAACGCTCTTTGACATGTTTGACCTTGGTATAGTAGTATCTATGTTCGGTTATAACAACAAGAACATTCTTACGACGGACCAATCAGACGTTAATAATCCTTATGACCGATCAATCAAAAGGAAAAGAGTAACTTTATTATGATACGCCAATAAAACATAAGTAACCAATAAGGATCCCGGATTTCTGGTAGCTTAAACCACAGCTGTCTAGAATTGTATGAAAGGTATATCCAGATGGCTGTGACAATAGAAACTGCTGTGACTAAAAACAAACGAAGTGAATTGATGGGTGGTTTTCCATTAAGAACTAATAAATCATGTTGAAGTTTTTAAAACCAGTCGATTGGGGAAGAGCCCTCGCTTTATTATTTGTAATATGTTTAAGTGTTCTCATTGCTGTAACGCTTCTGTTTCGATGTCAGTCAACTCAAGAACTAGATGCTCAGACTGTCAATCGAATTGCTCAAGGTTTCAGTGAACTTGAAGTTCTCAAGAAACAGAATGCAGAGCTGAAGAGTTTGTTTTCAGGAGTCAACATAGGGTGAGATGTAATCTATGTATATTATACTACAGATGTTAGCCTCAGCCTTGAACAGGCAGCAGACCTATAGGCTGACCTAGCAAAACCCATGTTTTCCTTTCACACTAGAGCTAGGGCCTAGGCCTTGATAGCCCTAGGCGTTCTATCCCTTCGCTTAGATTCTGGCAACTCTGTGTTTACAATAGGTAGGGCCTATGTTTGTTCGCGGACACAGTGAACACTAAAGATACACCGGCTTTTAGGCTTGTGATGAGAGAGAGTTTCAACACTAAATCAAACGTGAGTGCCCAAACGGTACTTTTTCGGTTGGTATGGACCAACTTCTTTTAACACTGTTTAAGGGGAAAAGCCGAAGTACGCGGAGGGGGGGGGGGAGAAAAGTAATAATAATGATAATATTGTAAAACATACGCGCTTCGCGCCCCCCCCCCTCCCGCGTACTTAGGTTTTTCCCCTAAAACAGTGTTTAAAAGAAGTTGGTCCATACCAACCGAAAATATGTCCAAATGAACCTAAAACCTAGGCCACATTAATCCGTTCATTCGCTTCAGTGATAAAAGCCCTTTATTCTTTAATACACTAGCCCAGAGTAAAGTTAGGCTCGCCGCCCGCAAACGAACAGACCTAGCCCTATTGCACACGCTAATGACACAGGCCTAGGCTTAGTCCGTCTTCAAAGGCAACAGACCAACAGGTACACATCTGGTCACGGAAATAGGAACGGTCACGTCGATGGAAGCACTCTCAATGATTGTTTACACAAGTTCCAACCTGGCTTCACAAAATGTATTTCCAAATCCAACTGCACTCCTTGCCTAGGCCTAGGGATCTCATACCTTTGCAGCACTTGAATCAGGATTCTACATGTCAGACTCTAACGATTGTTTTCTTTAAAATAACTTCAGGGACGGTGCGTTACCAGACGGGCAACTCCAAGATTTAAAAGAGAAGCTGACTCAAGCAGAGCAAATTTTGAACGGCAACAGAGATCATGGAATTGGTAAGAATTATAGGCCTAGGTCTCTGCATAAACAACACGTTTTGTAAAATTGTGTAGGTCTAAGTTACTTTGTTCATAGGCCTATATTTTTAAAAGAAGCCTATTACATTTAAGGAGTAAACATAGGCCCTATTTAATTACACTGTTTGCCTTTGAAGTGTAGGAGCAAGCTCACTTAAGCGAGCGTTAAGAAGACAATCAACATTGCCCAACTCTCATAGCACAACAATATTTCTTAGCTCTGATAGGCTCTACGCTCGAAGCAATAAAATGATTCCGTACTGTTCTTCTTTGTATAAAGAGAATGCCAAGAATTTCAGATTGTTAAACATTTATGCTATGTTGTTGATGTTGATTAAAATTTTAACTTTTTTAGCTGCCCCGGGATCATCATCATTATCTATCGCCGTTTCCTGCTTCTGGCAGGGTCAGCTTGGGTTTAGGAACTTCAACCTCTTTTTATACTCCCACAATCGTAACTCTTCCACATCTTCCTAGCTCTCTCCTCTTGCCTCCAAGTCTCCTGCTATGATGACCTTCCATCTCTTCCTTGGTCTACCCCGTCTTCTTCGTTCTTCTTCAATCCTTCTGTCATACATTTTCTTGGGCATCTTATTTTCCCCAATTTGTTTCATATGTCCAAACCATCTCAACCATGTCCTTCCTATCCTACCACTTAACTTCTCTACACCTAGCATTTCCCAGTAGGGCCTAGACCTAAATATTATCTGGATTTAATTTCAGATCCGAAGGAAGAGCCAAGTGCCCAGTACGAACGAACCCGCAGAAGAATTCTTAACGATGCCCACGAGATGTGGTACTTTGTAGAAGCCGAGTCCAAGAAAATGCAGCAAGAAGCAGTGGATCTTTCACCATCCCTTGCTACCAAGCTCACCCACCTCCTGGAAATGGGAGTTAAGCATAAAAGGTAGCCGACCTTTAAGCTAGTATTACGCTTCATATAGGCATAGTTTGTTTACGCCAATCCCAGAAATATATCCAGGTTATTCAAGACAACCTACAATGGAACCAAGAATTATTTGTTTTTACTTAGGTATTCATTACTCAAGCAACACACAGCTACTTTCCAACTCTTGGTGTCACGTAGGACGAGGCCTATTCGTCTCACCTCTCCTCACAAGAACATTTTAATCCTTTCTCGTGGAGGAGCGTCCAAAATGTACGCTTTTATCCCGCTCTTTGGCGGAGAAAACGTCGTCGTTAGAAAACCTCTCTTTCCGCCCCCAGTCCGTGCGTTAGAGTATAATTATAGAGACAAGTCGCGCTTGAACGCGGCTTGAAGCCGCTGCGCGGAGGGCGTGGAAAACCTCGTGGTGGGTATACCTCGTAGTTTGAAAACCTCGTTGCCACGACAAACTCGCGAACAGGTCCGCGTTCGACCGCGATACGGCAGTTAGAGAGTCACGTTTGTAGTTTATCCGAAGTCCTGGGACAATCTTGTTCTCCGGGACGCTTTCGGAACGCCGCATTTGAAGATTGTCGAACACTCTTACTCTAGAGATATTTAAATAATGCAAAGTTTTATAGTTTTCCCTGCTACAAAACATAGCCGTGTAACCCCGAATATTAATAGTTGTAAAAGAACATTGAACATTGCAGGTCACTATTGAATGACATTGAGAAGTTGGCAGTCGTTGATGGTTACGCAGCTTGGAGGGAAAAAGAGTCGAATGAATTGAGCGACCTCATCCAAAGAAGACTCAAGTTTCTACAGAACCCCTCTGATTGCAATACAGCACGTAAACTTGTCTGCTATCTTGACAAGGTATGGCTCTTGCCTGTTTTTTTTATTCAGTTTTCAATGAATGAAAGAAGAAAAGTTGCGAATTTTTGATCAGGTTTTCTATAGGGTGTATTAATTTAAATGAAAAACTGTAAAAGGAAGTTGAAAGTTTACCTTATTTAGTCTTATTTTGTTACAGGTAGGCATAGGCCTACTGTTATTTGTTTTATATTATGTAGATGCCTATTTAGACGAGGAAGCGCAGCAACAAGTGATGTTTTTTATTGACAACTGCTGCGCCGCTAAACAAAATTACTATGCAAATTTATGTAATATATTAGATAAATATATTTTTGTCATCTGATTTACTTGTCTTCTGTTGTAGGATTGCGGATATGGATGCCAGATTCACCACTTGCTCTACTGTTTTATCGTTGCTTATGCAACCCAACGCACGCTAATTCTCAAGACTGAGTGGTGGAGCTTCCACGAGGTTAAATTTGAGGACGTCTTCCTACCCGTCAGTGATACTTGCACAGATCCCAGCGGAGTCAATCACAGTTATTGGCCTGGTAAGATCCCGATGCAAACACAAAATTAAATACTAGACGTATTTGCTTGATTTCTGATTTTCTGTCCGACGGTAATAGTGATACAATGAAAAGCATCACTAGTAGTAGTAGTAGTAGTAGTAGTAGTAGTAGTAGTAGTAGTAGTAGTAGTAGTAGTAGTAGTAGTAGTAGTAGTAGTAGTAGTAGTAGTAGTAGTAGTAGTAGTAGTAGTAGTAGTAGTAGTAGTAGTAGTAGTAGTAGTAGTAGTAGTAGTAGTAGTAGTAGTAGTAGTAGTAGGTATCACACCGCTAGCCGGAATGCAAGTGCTATAAAAGTGACCTACGAGATGTACCCTAAAAAGGCACTAACTAGTGCACCGTGGCTAAACGATAGAAACCGTCTCACAGTGTTGCTTCCCGTAAGGCCATCAACCTTTTTTTTCACCAGTGCCATCATTACTACTTGTCGATTAAGACCATGTTACACTTGTTGGCCTCGCCCCACTCGTTGGCCATAAGGAAATAAATAAATTCCCCTAAGGCCAACAAGCCTTGTTTGTATATTCAATAATGAAATGCAGGGTGTTGGCCTAAGGGGAATAAGTAAATTCTCCTTAGGCCAACAACGCCTTCTGTAACATGGTCTTTATCGACAGGTATTAGATGGCATTGGGGAAAAGAGGTTGATGGCCTTACGGGAAGCGGCACTGTGGGAAGACACTAAACAGGAGACTTAAAAGAAAAATGTTTCCCACGAAAACGTCTTTGAACGGTGCGTTCGTCACGGGCAAGTAATAATCCGTCGGTCTTCACGTCGGCCACTTGAAATTCTTATTTTTGCTGTTTTGAAAGGGAGACGTAAGCTAGAAAAAACAATCTATTGCTTTCTAATATCGATAATCGTCGGAAACCCTATTACCGGTACGTGAATAACATTGTTTGTTGCATCGTCCACAGATAACGCAGAAACACAAGTCTTAGTAGTGGATGTGCCCGTCAAAGACACTCTGTCACCCACTTCTCCGTTCCTGCCTCGCGCTTTGCCGCAAGATCTCGCCCCACGGTTAGAGAGGTGAGTTTCTCAACAGCTGATTGCCTTCGATTCGAAGGTCAAACCTCCCTTAAACCTATATCAAACTTCCCACAAACATTTCTCGAACTCTCCATGAACTATTCGTCAACCCTCCCGGTTACCCTTATCAAACTTTCATTAGACGTATCTCCTACTACCTTAGAACCGTTCTGCAATTCCCCTTGAACTTCCATTGAATTTTATCTCTTACCACCCTCAAACCGCGATGAACCCTTCTTGAACTTTCCTCGAACTTTTCTTTAAACCTCCCCGAACATCGCTTGAATTTTCACTCAATCCTCCAAAAAAACTTTATGAACTTAACAAAACGTAAAAGTTCCTCTAATATCAGATAATATTTACAACTAGGTTACACGGTGACCCGATAGCCTGGTGGATCGGGCAGTTCCTGAAGTACCTGACGAGGCCGACAGAGAGAACCCAGATTCTGCTGCAAAAGGCTAAAACTAAACTTAGTTTTAAAAAGCCTTTTGTTGGGTGAGTGTTTGTTTTCACTAATGGTATTCACCTTCGGATGTAATTTGTGTTCTCGTTTAGGTAGAATTAACTATAAATTTATTTAAGGTTTGTCATATTCAGTTATAAAAACTGATTAACAATAATTACAAACTTGGTCAATTAATAAACTCAAATTAAAATAGAAAATTTAAAATGAAAAATGATTCACAAACTATTTTCTGCTATCGTAGGTATCAATATAAGAAATATGAGCGAGGAATTGTTTACACTTGAATGCAATTCATTTACAGTGTTCACATCCGAAGAACCGACAAAGTGGGCAGGGAAGCTTCATTTCACTCTCTCGACGAGTACATGGGGCACGTGAAGAGTACTACAACCGACTGGAGACCAAACAGAAGGTCGACAAGCGGAGAATATACCTGGCTACGGACGATCCCTGGGTTATCTTCGAGGCCAGACGGAAGTAAGTTTCATTTCATCATTCCGCGGGAATTATATTTATTTAAAATTGCCTAATTAGACTTGTCTCTTCTGTTTCTTCATAGTTCATGCCAAGTGGAAGGGCATCAATATTGTCTTTAAGACTTGAACATCTCTTCAGATGCTCTGTATTCTGTTCTATGTAGATGCTTTTCAAGCAGATCATGTCCTGTTTGAACTCTATACTGTGCTAAACTGTTCGTTTATTTTAATTATGTTTGACATATTTTCCAGTATTTATCTTTTGCCATGCTTTCTATTTGCCTTAATCAATTCAGTCTTTTTGCACTCTCCTCTTGTTTTTTTGTTTGTGTTTGTGTTTGTGTGCGTTAAACCATCGGCAGCAGTGTACAACAACTACCAATCTGTGGTCGAATGTGCCTTATGTTGCATGGCGCATTTTGTACAATTTTTTTGTCGAATTACCAATGACGACTTTATGTTGAAAGGCGCTTATACCAAACGGTTTTTCTCAATGATAGATCTCCAGTCTCCAATATGTCCGTACAGGCGCGAGCGTAGCAAATTGAAGCGTCGTTTTCAAGATGGCAAATTGGCGTTTCAATTTATGCTTTACATTATGTGATAAATAGGATTAAATACTTTTTTTGGACTGTTTTGATATGGTTTTAGCTTGTGCAGCATAGGAATGCACACACAGAAACAATAAGAAGTCATTTCATAAGGGAATTTAGTAATCATTTGGTGTAAATGGCTTTACGCTCACATGTCAATCTGACAGCACGCTTGAAAAATATTTGGTCTACAAATCGCTCCCACCTACTTTGCAAACTGACCTATTCAAGATGGCTTCAAATTGTCACGCCAGTGGACAAATAAATGGGAATCTCTAGCCTACTAGAAAGTTAAATATCATTGGTTTTTCTACCACGTGCCCCCAAACCACTTATAGAATACTTACAACCAGCTGTAGTAATCCGTAACTGTAATCTAAATTATCTAGGGTGGCTGCATATAGTAGCACAAGGCCCCTACATCTAACCGTGTTATTGTTCTCTCTGTTCCTAGATATCCCCACTACAAGATCCTCGGTGATTGGAGGGTTGCCAGCGCCGCGTCCGGCTCGCTGCGTTACACCGGAGACTCGTTGAACGGCATCCGTGTCAATAACCTTGCTCACTCGGACTACCTAGTCTGCACGTTCTCATCGAATGTAAGTCGGAATGCAACTTAGTAGACACCTTGTTAGATGCATGTATTACACGGTGCCAGTTAAGAATTCAAATTACTCTCCTTGAAGTCCTTATGTGTCAAAAGTCAAAAGATACGGTGATGACCTATTATGATTTAAATCGAATACCTATCAATATATAAAATTCATCGAATAATTTAGAATATTTTAGAATTTTGATTTGTATCAAGAGGAAGAGGGTGGAGTAAATTGGTATAAAGAAAGGGAAATAATAGAAGATCACTGGTCGGAAGTTAGTAATTACTAGATATGGTGAAAAAACACTCAACCCGACATTGTTGGAACTGAACTCAGTTACCGCGATTATTATTACTACTGGCCGCTTCGCGAACGCTTTTTCTAGTCGCGTTGATGGATGAGCTTTTTTGTAAGTTTTTAGTTTGAGTGGGTTCTCTTTGCATGTGCAAGTGCTTTTTGAACGCATTGTAGGTGATTGTTGTCAAGTTTCTATTGTTACTTGTTAATTGTTTTTTTTTTTATTTTTATTTATGTCTCTATTTGCAACAGGCAATGTATAGCAGTGCAAATTTAAAAAAAAAATTATATACCTAAAAAAACTTATTAAAACTTTTATTTCTATGGATTCCGGCTTACATTTCCATTTTTTCTTTCAAAAGGTACTACATCACCATAACTTTAATGTCCATGTAAAATATGAATGTTGTAGCCCCACCCGTTTGGTCAGAATCGACACAAATGTTACGAAATTATCGCACTACAAATCGAAAAAAATCGTAAAAGTATGATATTCATTAGAAATATTTCTTCGATTGTACCCAAAAACATGGCTGGTCTAAGTGCAGAGATTTCGGAGGTCCCCTCCAATTTTCATCGCATATGCCGTTTGCCCGGTAGAGAGCGAACAGACAAAAAAAAACACCCGAGCTAAATTTTTGGGGGTTAAGGAAATTGAAGTCTTTTCTTCTCTCATCCAGCCATCAATTTGTCAATAGTCTGCCTATTGAGGATAATTAATCGTTTGTTATCGCGTCACACTCAAAGAATTGCATCACACTTCCAGGTATGCCGCCGTGCGTATGAGATGATGCAGACTCTGCACGCGGACGCTTCTGATCGCGTCCGTTCCCTCGACGACGTCTTCTTCTACTATGGTGAGTCGTCCCACAACCACGTGGCCGTCCTCCCCCACCACGCCCGAGCCTTGAACGAGATGGATCTGGAAGTGGGGGATATAGTGGAGGATCAAGTGGGGAGTCTGAGAAGGGTCGGCGTGAACTACTGGAACGGTTCTAGTAGGGGGAAAAACCGAAGGACCAATCAGATAGCTTTGTATCCGTCTTTTAAGGTGGATGATGTTTTTGAAAGAGTTGAGTTTCCAACGTACCCGGAAGTCCCACTTAAGGTGGGTTCTTCCAATACGTAGGACAACTGTGCTCGCACTTTGTCTTTATTTTACTACTGCGTTGTTGAATCGACACCGTTTCCTTCCACGCTGCGTCTTTTGCCACCGCTTCCAGACAACACAGTACTCTTTGTAGATACACGGCACTTATCACAATGTTGCAAAATATTGATGTGAAATTTGTGTAACTAAATACTAATGCAATGTCATGAAATAAACTCTTAAAATAGTGCTGTATTTCCGATTTCATTTCAATCAATATTTACAGTACAAAAAAAATAAAATAATAGTCTTTGTTCTAGCATAAGTGTGTTCTAATATTGGGGTTAGTCCATAGGTTTATAAAATAACCTTGGCTAGGCTATCGATAATTGCATAAGAACAAATAAGCACACAACATTTTGAATTCAATACAAACCACTTTCTTGTGTGCGTAGCTGACCATGTACACAGTACAATAAACACACATAACAAAACTTGTAGAAATACAGCCAAACCTTACACACTCAAAAGGAATGATATCTAAAAAAAGGGCCAAGCTCATCTACCCTTCCACATTTGTGCATTCTTAATTCATAAACGTACAGTGTCCCATAACAGCATTCACACAGGTAACACTGACGTGTACCCTACGACTAGGAAAACGCTTAAGTCCCGCCGCGTTGTTGGATGAGCGTAATTGGTGAATTGAGCTGCCATGTGTTTTGCGGATTTTCTGTTGTTCTGTGAAAAAATCAGAACTTTGTTGAAATTTTTTTTAAATTAAATCAAATTAAATAAAAAATTAACTTTTTTTTTTAATTAATCGTAATTTTAAAAAAGGAAAAAATCGTAATATTATTGAAATTTTCATAAGAAATAATTAATCGATTACGCACAAATTTTACACGAATATATTAATTCTTAAAATTTAGGTTCTGTGAAAAAATCATTATAATCGGATAAACATGTAGGAGTTATAAGTCGAATAAATTTTTTAAAAATCGAAAAAAATCGTAAAATTGCTATTTTCATGAGAAATAATTTTTTGATTGCGCTCAAAAACGTGGCAGTTCTTAGTTCAGAGATTTCGAAGGCCTCCATAAAATTTCATCGCAATCGGAGTATCGGTTTAGCCGGAATCGTGTTAACAGACAGACAAAAATACAGAAAGAAAGAAAGAAGAAAAAAAAACATTCCGGATTTTTTTCTCCAGTGTAGCGTCAATGGAATCTTTGCTTCGCTCACTACGCTCGCTACGCTCATCCAATTAATAATAAACTCCGAAAAAAATATTTCTGTTTTTTGCTAAGATTGCTATTAATTGTAATTCACCTGTACTATGACTAGAGTTAGATTCGTAGCATGTCTTGGCTGAATAAAATAAAGTAATCAAAAATAATTTGAGGTGTTTGCTTTTATTGTGATCAAATGTCAAAAATCACTGCCTTTGATAATCTGATAAAAACATATTCTGTATCTCCTAGCGGAGTGTCTGCGAACTTCGTGGTGCAGGGTGGCGCCATCTAGCAGTCATTCGGGAAACATACTATGGCAACTAGCGCTCTCTGTTAGCTAATCATAGTACTATGGATTCAACAATATAATCAGTTAAATATCAACTATACTCGATGAGTCAGTGTAGCGTAGTCAGTTAGAGCACCCGGACAGTGAGTCGCCACGGCTGGGCAACGTCGGACTCATTTTGACCCTGGTCGATATTTTTTGCACTTATTTATTGCTTTATTGCAAGAAATCCTACACGGGGTTTTTGTGCTTTATTTGTAAAGTGAACTTTAGAGTGATAAAAATAAAATAATCCTTACAACAATTATGACACATCGATTTCGGGCATTGATCGTGGCCCAGGTTATTCTTGTGCCGATCGTACAAGGCGAGACTAGAGACAAAGTCCTTCTCGCAAACAGCAGCTAGCAGTAGGGGAGAATTTTACCGGTAGATACGAGAAACAACAGGAAACAATTTCAACCAATTCGTTATACTAAGCCAACTAAGCCATAAGTAAAATAAATAAAGTTCACACTTTCAATTAATAACTGTCACCTTCAAATTATATTATTTTTTTTCTTAAAGAGATTTGTACAATTTTATCATTATTCTTTTCAATTCAAATGTTATATGTTTTTATAATGGTGAACTTTAATAATATATTTTGATGTACGTAATGTTATAAGTAAGGCCTATAATGTTACTTGTTTGAATGTTTGCATTGTAGGTCTATTGTGGCCTACTACTGTGTTTAAATCGTCGAGTTTTTTTTTATAGTTTTTGATTATCTATTTTTGTTTAAACTTGCCACATAAATGTTAATTTTAATTACCTACTTTAATATCAATTTTATTATATTTATTATTTAGGGATATCACACGATATTCCTAATGATTGTACATACTGTCATAATCATTGAATAATTATTAAAAAAATAAAAAAATAAAATAAACTAAACATTTTGATATCAATAGTTTAAGAGACATTTTTTTTTATTGTACTTGGCCTCAAGTTTTACAATTTAAAAACAAAAAAAAGTTTTTTTGTTATTGGTGTTTTAGGACGGTTCTAAAATTAAAAACTATAATCTTGAGTTACATGTGAATCAACAGTAAAACCAAGCTAAAGTACCGACGTCTTGTCGTAAAATAACCGCCGAGTAGCGTCTAGAACTGATAATCTCTTCGCCCGGCTCAATCCACCCTTCAGCTCTCGTCTATTGACACACTCCCCCCCCCCCCCTTCTCTCCCCCCACCCACACCTCACCGTCATCCACCCCCCCCCTCACTTGTCAACAGTCTCTTAGCATCTCCTTGACCCACCAGCCTCTCTCTTGACACTTCCCTTTGTGCTCCTTCAATCGGTTTTATCGCCCGTATCAGTCATATAAGGGGCCTCGTGGCAATTTTATTCACAGCTGGGGGAGAAACGATTTTATTGCTGTCTTCACTGACAAAGTAATAGGCCCAACTAGGTCATGTGTCCAAACACGAACCATAAGCCTGTCGGGAAGAATTCTTTCTTTTCTACTTGATGATAGGATTTCATTGAAGGAAGTTTATCGGTGAAGTGAAGACTTAAAAGTCCACCACTTCAAATATTTTACATATCAACTAGAAATAAAACATGAGTGTTCCTCGTTATACATTTAATAAAGATGTATTTATTTCTCGATTTGGTTCGTCGGGAAACACTCCCGTAGGTGTAATTGTTATTATTTACTACAATTCAGAAATAACCATTCAGATGTATAATGCAACTACAATTCAGAGCTTAAAATGTACCCGTCCTGATGGTCTAGTGGTTAAGACGCCTGTCTGGAATGCGGGAGATCCGTGGTTCGATTCCCGATTCGGGCGGACATTTTTAATTTCTAAATTGTAGTAAATAATGTATTTATTATTTCATGTAATATTCCAAGAACCATAACTATTTTTATAAAAAATTACAAGTTAAAAATGGTATAATGGATATTTAGTATAAATCTACACATGTTTCGTGAATTGTTTGACAAATGATGCCAAACATAATGTATTTATTAATTACCCTTTAACATGGCATCGACTACAAAATATAACACACCGTTTAATAATAGTTTATTTAAAAATAAAATTATATTGATTTTTTTCCATCAATAAACTTGCATACAATTTCAAAAATTGTAGAAGTTTTAAAAAGATAAATTAGACATCTTTCATTGGGGAAATCAACTAGGTCATATTATTTTTATGTTTTGTTTTGCAATCGTGAGAAGAGCATCCTATCAAACAAAACACTCACTTTTTAGCGACGCTTTGTGCTATTTTTAAATCAATACAAAAATCAACACTGGTGCTTTAATTACTTACGAATGTTTGGTTGAGTAATTTTGAAAATTAATCTCGAATTATTAGTTATTAACGAATGAACTAATACGTGGGCAGCCACCTTATAATCACAATAATGGAATGCACCATTGTACTGAACATAATCTCCTTCTATAGGTAGGTAAATTAAGTGCGGTACATTGGGTTGAATATGCAGATTTTATGGATGAACTAACCATTGTTCAAGTTAAGGTACGTAAGGTAGTAATTAACAAAGGAACTAAGCATTAAGCTGAAAACATTTATTATAACTTTTCAAGGTAATTTTGATAGTTTCACATTTAAATTGATAATTTCAAATGTTTAATTATTTAAATGTATTATTTTGTGTATATTGTACATTTTAATGTATATAAGTATATGTTTTCTATCCATTAGGCTATGCTTTGATATGCACTTGTGGAGTATTTGTACTCTGTTGTAATATGCATCTTATAAATCAATTTAATTTAGGTGATATGAATAACATATTTTTGTAGTACCTAGTTATTTGATTTGATGTGAATTCTAATTTTGACATTGTTAGATACCTCATGCACTAAAACAATATTTTTATTTTATTTATTATTGTCTATTGATTATTGGTACATAATTAAAATCATTAAGAATATCACAACGAGCATGGCAACAAAAAAAAATGATTTTCTGAAGGAGCCAGGTTTCAAAGCCATTCACTATATTTGACTTGGTAGCATATTTTGGAAAATAGAAAAACGCGGTCGAAAAGCCTAAGGTGCTTAAGTTTAAACAAAAGGTGACAGCCAAAAATTATATAAAAACTCAAAAGTAAAACTATGTTGAATATTGTGAAAGAGGATAGGTATACTCTGGCAGACCTTGTCCCGTCGTGGGACAGGTAAGAGTACATCGACACATTGTTGTACGTTGTATTAAAGTGAACCTGAAACTTCAAAATACTGTTACTTAATCATCAAATACTTGTGGAGAAAGTAATTACTTAGAACGTACCTACCGGAAGTGTTCTTACGACAAGACCTCCTTTCATCAAAAGCGTTACTTGACAAAGTGGTCTAGGGGGAATGAGGAGCTCAAAGGGCGACCCTTTCAACTCTCTGACCCTTGCCACTTCCAGAACAATTTTAGTTTCAAAACAATATTGTGGTGTACTAAAACAAGAACGGGTTCGAGATTTCCCAAAATAGGAAGCGAAGTATACCGTCTATGATAGCGCTCAATGATAAGACCACGAACATTACCGAATTTAAGTCTCTTTGGTCCTTTTGGTGCCGAGTGCGTGAAAATTCAATATTTCTTGGGTGAAATGCATGTCATCGAAAAATACATAAAGATTGGATTGGAATCATGTGCGGATTTTATCGATAGACATGACACACAGACGGACGGACAGAAAAATAATAAATACAATAAAGAAGCGTATAATTTTGTATACAAATGTTGATATTGTAATTGTTAACACGACCGATATAAACAAATGTTCATTTACAACTGCCGCGTCAGAGAGGTGGTCAAGATATGAGCATCGCAATGTTATTAAAATACTAAGGTTCGATTCCAGGATGTATTTAAAATTGTGAGAATCCTTCTTTGCATTGTGAGTTTGCCGTGATATGTATCCATGATGATAGTTATTATATTATGATTATAATGTGTAAAATACGTTTCTCTACGACCCGGCACCTCCACCAAAGTCCAAAGTGTTACATTTATTTATTTATTTACGTATTATTTTTTTTTTATCAAGTGTTGTTTTCTATAATCAATACACAATTAAAGCAAACATTATAGAATGTGACTGTAAACCGGTCTTGATTTTCACAGAAGATGAGACGTGTTTTAGGATGCTCCCGTCTCTTCAAGATTTAACATTAAGGCTTACATTTTTTCATTCTTTCTTTTTCTTTTTTTCTTTTCTTTTCTTTTTTATGTTTGGTTCATTAATTAATTAAATAAAAAATCCATTTTGAATTTTTTTACCTATAAATGATTGTTTTACTAATACAGATGTTGTAATGCTACTATTTTAAACTTTACTAACCTTTCGTTTATTGTTGTATCTGCATTTATGGTATAATATTTATTTACAAGACTTCCTTTGTAAATCAGTTTTTTAACTGAATAGAATAATAGACTTTACAATCATAAGTTAGTAAATAAATAAAACATAACGATATATTAAACTCTCCAGTCTCTTTAAACAGTTCATAAATTAAAAATGTAATACAGAACAGATTCTCTTAAATCACAGTAGCATTTCCAAATATGATAGTACGTTTCTCGTCAAACTCATTGCAATGTGTCTGGATTCCATTTAACAGGTTTTAAAATACATTCATTGAAATTGAGTGAAGTGCGTCGCGCGTGTAATGAAGCGTGGGAGGTGACAACGAGATTGAATATAATATTAGCTTCTAGGCGGCAACGAAATGTGACAGTTGTGTGTCAGGCAAACTTCTTTTTCTGCAAATGTGCCGTTTAATTGAATGAACATTTCCAAATACATATTAAATAAGAATAAAACAATATAACAATGATACAGCTTCCCACAAGAAATAATGGCTAAAGTACAGTACATTTCGATAGCCTTATAATACAATCGATTAAGTGTTTTCTCAATACTGTAAATAAGTAGGTACCAATCGGTTTAAATTCTTGAAAAATATAAATAATTCTATTACACTTCAATGAAATGAATTTTTAATATTAAACAATTACCGAGATTTGTAACTAATCGTCTCAGAAAAATACACTACTAAAAGAATTTGACGTGTTTTTGGTGGAGGTTCCAGGTTAACTGAGCACCTTGAAAAGATTTGCTTTCTGTAATCGCATTCGAGCCTTTTAGCCTTAACTTGTCCTTCGATCAGTGATATTCAAACTAAACTTACGCAAACATATAATAAAATAAAAACCTGAAGAGGACTGATTGCACCCTGGACAGACTTCCCACAAAAATTATTTTTTAATTTTTTAAAATAGGTGGAACTGTAATATGTTCTTCTCATTTCGAATTCACTACATGTTTCATTTTATTATGAATAAAAATCTTAAATAATTTTTAAATTATATTTCCTGGGACCTTATAAGGAGTGCTTTGAGACAACATTCAGCAGTGTGGTCTCGATAGGGTGTCACGCCTCACGCACACACACAGGGAAAAGAGGGTCGCGTGGATTTGTGTCGCGATTGTGTAAGCCGTTGAAATTGAACTTTTGTGGGTCCCAATCCATCTCGACCGTGAAGTTGGAAATCCTAAAATGGACTCGGAATCTTACGTCGTCACCTGAGGCGAAAGCTTAACAGAAATAGGGTCTCCCTGATCGGCTTAGACCTCAGCGCTAGGTATTAATTAAATTATTACCATATGGGGTATTTTGAACAAAACACATTACATTTATATGATTCCGTCATTTTCGTATCAGTTCGGCGCATTCCCTCTCTTCAAGTGAATATGTGTAATATGCTGTTTGGATCGATTGTAGTAGTAAAGTCCACAACTATTAGAGAACCAATCCTTCTATCATCTTTCAACTGAGAAAACTTTGATAACTCTTCAGTCAACATTTCCTCTAACGGTTGTCGAGCTGTGCCCGTCAACTATAAGCAATTTCTAAACCTTTACAATGTTCAAATAGTTGTATACCAATTCTGTATTACATGAAGTATAAGTACTGTTGGTTTTCGTGACACAATTATTTACAAACGTTTTCACAAACTAACCTAACCTATTAGCCGGTTGGTTTATTTTTCTCAATTCTCAATTGAGGTAATATTAACTACAATAGAATGCTTTTCATGCGAAACAATGCATAAAATTGATTATTAAAAGTGTGTTCTTTGGCACACCAGTACAAAATTAACGTGCTTTGATTCCGTAACAAACTCGTAATTCAATTTAAGAAAGAGAACGAGTATTTATATTTTGGTGGAGATGCCGGGTTTTTAATTTAATGTAAGTTTTATACAAATTGGTGGAGGTGCAGAATTTTTATTTAATGTAAGTTTTATCCAAATTGGTGGAGGTGCCGGGGTTTTATTTAATGTAAGTTTTATTCAAATTGGTGGAGGTGCCGGGTTTTATTTAATGAAGTTTTTAGCCAAATTGGTGGAGGTGCCGGGTTTAATTTAATGGAAGTTTTATCCAATTTGATGGAGGTGCAGCATTTTAATTTAATGTAAGTTTTATACAAATTGATGGAGGTGCAGAATTTTTATAGAATGGAAGTTTTATCCAAATTTGGTGGAGGTGCCGGGTTATTAATTTAATGTAATTTTTATCTAAATTGGTGGAGGTGCCGGTCTAGGAAATTAAATTTATTAAGTTTATCTATTGGTGGAGGCGATCTGTAACTAAAAGTGTGTGTAGATACCTACTTGCTTGACATTTTTATAATGAAAATAATATAAATAAGTTCGTATTTAGAGTCGTCATAGTCGGTCACATAAACGATTAAATTTAAGTATCAACTACATAAAGCCTATTAAAACAAAATCTGTGCATGCATCTTTTATTTATTTAGTAGCAACATATAAAAAATGCAATAATAAGAATCAGAGCTACTGCTGCTAATCTGCTAACTAATTTCTATCTTGAGGTTAGTGCTATCGGCCAGTCATCAAACACCAAATTGGGCTATCGGGTAATATAAACTTTAGAGGGAACACTAGCGGGACATTAAAATACCGGTCGTTAATGATACAAAGCAACATAATAATGCTTGTTTTATCTGTGTGAAAGAACATTGTTTCGTAAATGTATGATGTCGCCAGGTAGCTTACGCATGAGGCTAGCATGGAACCAAAACAAATATGGTATTTTCCTTTGGTGTTTGGTTTTGTTCCCGTATGGGAAATAGACCTACTTCCTTCAAAATTTCATCAAAACACGTTGAAACGCATAAAACTTCGGGGGCGTAGAAAAACAAAAGTTTCTCGCGTTACCCCTTGTCTAACTTCCGTTCGACTTCCGATTGGAACTTCCCGTCAGAGGAAACTAGTGCATAATGCATCTCTATGGGAAAACGCTGGAGGGGATGTTTTTCATGTAGCATTCCAGGCCAGACCTTCAAAGACGGAGAACAAACTCACTCTCGTCAAACCTTGAGCAATATTACAAACGGCACGAGTGTTTTCACAAGCCACAAAGTACCCTCGCAGCTGATGTTTCGTGAACTCCAGCCCAGTCCAACAGTTTTTATCGCAGGGACTTATAATTGAGTAATGGTCTAGAAACTCAGTCACAGGAAACACCAACTTGACACGAGCTATTATTTTCTGAAAAATTATTAAACAGTAGAATGTCTTATTAATCTTTAACAAGTCTTATAACAACTAGTTTTTTCTTCTTATTTATAGATAGATAGATAGATAGATAGATAAGGGTCTTTATTGTAAGGCGGGATTAAGGCTAGTGAAGCCTTATCTTCCATCCAACCTTATACTAATAATAATACATTTGATAATGAAGAGAACATAACATGATTATATAAAATATTGAAATAATACATTAAATACATTATGGTAGCATTATTGCAAAGTTAAAATTTTCTAGGTGTATAGTAATGTTATGCAAATTATGAATTTTGAATCGATTTATGCAAATCTTCAATAGTTTAAGAAACATTCATTCATCCATTCACACAAAAGTACAAAATTAATATAGCTTTAGACATTGTGTGCAGAAATACAGGTGAGCAGGAGCAGGTTGTGGTATGCATTACTCAATCATTAATTTAACAAAGGCTGTAGCGGCTGATGTTTATAGCTATTAATTAATTATAATTACTCAAGTAATGTTGATGTACTTTATGCTTGAAAGTGTCGTAACTAATTCCGTAAACATCCCTGATGCTCGTTGAGTGGTCTCACCATGGACACTTATATTCTCGCCTTTGTTACGTTGATAACAATATAATACGAATAAAAATATATTATATAAAATTAACTAAACGAAATTACAATTTTTCCTTGCGTTAATACCAAACGATGACCGATTAATTATATGGAATTTTAAAAAAAGGTTTCTTTGAAAGTTGAAAATTCGTGTTCATAAATTTGTATTTCTGGACTTGATATTATTTGCGAATAATAGAACCATTATTTGTTATTCATTTTTAATTATTAACCAATCAAAAGTGATGCTTACTAGTTTGATTTCAGAGATCCCTGCCATGTATCTTCTGTTTGACTGTGCGACATGTATTTATGTGATAATTAATTTTGACATTTTACCTCTTGAGTTTAGCTTCAACTATTATATTTTCAAATCTATTCCATCTTGATGTTTAGCTTAGTCGAGTCTGTTCGTTGAATAAGTAGCTTCGCCCGCGCTCAACATCGCCTACATTAATCAGAAGCAACATGGCACTGATATTAGTGATGTGTAAATTAATAATAGGATTACAGAGAGAATATGCTTTGCTGCGAGGAGGTAGTTAGCGATTTAACAGCTGTAGTTTCCAGCAGAAGATGCGCATTATGTGACGCGTAGCGTGGAATTCAATGTGGATGCTGTGAGCAAAGGAGAGGGTAGTGATGGGTAAGTCAATACCTAATGCCAGAACTCTAGAGAAGCTAAATATCATTAGGGTAACGATCACTACCTTACCGAAAGTATGTTGTTGAGAATGTGGGCAATAGATACAGACGAAACTAAACATTAGTATGCATTATAATTTATATTAAAAATAGGATTGTATTCATATTTATTTATTATATTTATATATTATATTTTAACTTATTAAACTTTTATCTTCCGCTTTCGGGACTAAGAATATTTTTGTTTTTGTTTAAGAATTCACCTACAGCTGTTTGGGCGCCTTTTTTAATATTTAAAACACTCTTTATCTAAATTATTTATTTAAATGCTGGTTTTAGTTAATTTAAGATTATTGCACAGTATAGAAACAAAACTTGAATTCCCTTAGTGTTCTCGAATTCTCGCGTATGCTTCCTTGGTGATTTAATTTGTCAATATACTGACAACTGTATTCTTTTGTTACATTAAAAAAGGTTAATAAATACGCATTATTTATATGTATGTATGATCTTTATTTTTAGCTTGACAGCTATTTTACATCTTACTTACAATTGTTTTCTATTTATTTAATATCCACTCACGACATTTACTTTTAAACATTCCAACACTTTTGATCTCTCTTAAATCTCTTGGTAACATATTATACTGTCTTAATCCTAAATAAAATATTGATTTTTGCCATCGTTTTGAATTACAATTTCCTAAGAACATATTATTGCCTCTTGCGCTCCTTGTACCAATTTGTGAACCTTATTTACATAATCAATTTTTCCTAATAAATAACTTGGCAACATGCCATTAGATATTTTATGTATGAAAACCATGGACAATAATCTATTATTGTCTTCGACTGACAACCAATCAAGTGCACTTAACATAACTCTAATAGGAACAGTCTTTCTACATTTCAGAATACATCTCATAGCTTTGTTTTGTATAATTTGAAGTCTATTTATATCACCTTGTATTGCCTGATAGATTATTGATCCACAAAATTCGAAGTGAGGTTTAATCACTGTGTTGTATACCATACGCCTGGTCCATAACGAGAGATGTTCACTTATTCTTCTTAAGTACCCCACCCTTTTTTCCTATTTTTTTAATAGTATAATTGATATGGTCCTTAAAATTTAACTCATTATCTATATATATTCCTAAATATTTATATGATTTAACCATTTCAAGCTGTTCGCCATAATACCTTGATCATTGATCATTATTACATACATAATTTACATATTTACCAACCCCTAAAAGCATACTTTTAGATTTGTTAACATTTAACTTTAACTTATTAATTCTTAGCCATATTGCAACATTTTCCAGTACACTGTTCATTTCCCTTAACATCTCATCCACATCAACTCCTTTTACAGATAAAACCATGTCATCTGCATACAAATTTACAAAACAATTATTAGCACAAGCCATCACATCATTGATATAGATTAAGAACAACAGAGGGCCTAATACCGATCCCTGAGGTACACCACTATCACAACTTTTACTATCAGATAGAGATCCACCAAACCTTACCCTCTGTTTTCTTTCAGAAAGAAAATCTTCAATCCACTGAATAGCCAAATCTTCTACACCATACATATGCCTAAGCTTATTAAAGCCCACCAACTCAGTCACATAACTGATTTTCAGTGGGGGACATTAAATTTTAAGCAGACAAAGCCAACCCTGTAGACACCGACACCATCGACGAGTGAACAATGGCCACCACCATATTTAAGTAGGAAACACCGATCAATCCGGCTTGACACGATTACACCCGCGGTTATCGCCACGATCAACAACGCTGATTCGGAAACATTTTAGAATTATTATGCGTTTTGTTTGCGCTTCACTATTATATTCGGAGCGTGATATTCCCTAAAAGAGGTTCGTGTTCTCATGACTTTCTCTCGCGTGAGGACAGAAATAGGCTCGCGTGCCTCGTTGTCTGAAAGTCAAGCTGTGATTGGCTCCTACAGGTGGCACTCACTGGCATGTATAACACAACTATTCAACAGGTACAACGTACTCTGCATGTAGGTCATTGCTTGAAAAATGTATTTAATTATGAACAGGTGATGGCTACGAAGAGATTTATGAAGGTAGGAAGAATATTTTTTCGTCAGGATTTAACTATTTAAATTACGGATAGGACTATTGTGAAGGGATGTCCTAGGGCTGATTTAAGAGGACTCAATCCCTTGCAATCGTATTAACGACTGAGGAAAACCTCGGTAAAAACCTTCAGTCAGGATTGCCGGTCTCGACGGGATTTGAACCCGGGACCTCCCGAAACAGATCGCGCGCTTAACGCTCGAGCCAACACTGTCGGTTTATAGAAGGTAGGAAGTGTGAGTTTATCCGGCCAAGTTTTGTATAATATGAAGTTTGGTTCAAGTATACACAATCCTGACGAAAAATTACTTTTTGTACGCCCACTTATACATGTTTATCCTGGTATTCATTGTTGCCTCTAAAAAAAAATGCATCATTATCAACAAATTTGTGTAATCTGTCGCGAGTTTTATTTGAATTAAAATTATAATTCGATGTAAGCTCACTCAATGGTAGCATAAAGAATCGTTCGATTAACAATATTTATAGGTCAAATAGCTAACGAACTAACATTTATCAATTGCATGACTCGGGAAAGACCCGTAGGGAAAACCAATCCAGAAAATACAAAATCCCTGTCAGACGGGTATCGAACCCGGCCATTGGCAGAGAAGAACACAGACAGTGTTGGCTCGAGTGTTAAGCGCGCGACTCTGATTCGGGAGGTCCCGGGTTCGAATCCCGTCGAGACCGGCAATCCTGACTGAAGGTTTTTTCCGATGTTTTCCTTAGTCGTTAATGCGAATGCAAGGGATTGAGTCCTCTTAAACAGCCCTCGGACATCCTTTCACAATTGTCCTATCTGCAATATACCTAGTCAATGACATAATTACATAAGCTTTGCTTAGTAAAGCGCTAGACGCTCAGTCTCCTACCCTTCACCCCGAGCGATAGCGGGCCGATTAGAAGCCATCATGAAGGGGGAAAATCATTTCACTGAAACATAGACACTTCAGCTAGTTGGCTAATCTCCCGTTTTAAGTGGCTGTGGAGTTGTGTTTGTTATTGAGCGGATGGGCAAGCACCGCCGTCTGTATGTAAATATGCACAAATTTACGTACATTTAGTCGGCTGTTTTCCCCATTCATGATGGCTTCTAATTGGCACGCTCCCCTGGGCCATACTGAGAGTCTAGCAAATAAATCAAATGCCATTGACCTAGTTAGACACCTGCATGTATTGCACCCTGGGCAGGCTTCCCGAAAAAACTATTAAAATTATATTGGCAGCCAATAACCACGATGTTTTTATTATTTCTGGATTTATACCTATAAAACTAACATCAAATAGAAATATAACGAGCTCGTGCGAGGATGAGATATTCAACACAAGACGGAACCAGCCAACAAACACGTCGCCTCCCCTTTGAGCCGTCTTGCTTACGTCACCACCCTTGCCCTACATCCACACGCGAACAAATGCAGCGCCGACGATGGCGACGACGCGCCAAATGAGATCAGAAAATATTCCCACCCTGCAGCCATGATGTCACTGAATGGCTTTTAAGAGGCTTACAATACCTTGCCTTGTGGTCTTCGCTGCGCCGTCGAGTAGGGCATAGAGATCTTAATTGTACGGAGGAGAAGTTATGAGCTGGACCTGGGAACAGCTTACAACATGGCCAAACTAGAGAGACAAAGCCCCCAACAATAGAGGCATTACGGCAGGGATTTGCTTTATGTGGCGAACTTCCTTGACGCTCTCTCGTAATCAACATCTGCAATACGAGAAACCAAACGGAGAGAATTTTGTGTAAGTGAAAGTAATGTTTCTTATTGTCAGTGTTGTGACTAGATAATTTATTTTTTATCTAGATAAAGATAATTCTTAAAAAGTTATCTAGATAAGATAAAAGATAAAGTACAGAAAATTATCTAGATAAAAGATAACAAATAACAATAATCATCTAGACTAGGGAAACGCCAAAGTCGTTGTTAGACGAGTGAGTGAGCCATGTGTTGAGTACCCGGTAACATTTCTTTTCTTCCCCTTACCTTAGGCCTCCCAATAGCCTATCATAGGCTACAGTGGAGCATTTTGGCCTAAACTATGGCCTAAACTTTTACACAACTCCCGGACCAACAATCTACCATTAAGCAAGACCCGGCAGTCACACGGAATATTCAGTTGAAGACTGCCAACAACAGCAACCTCCGGCACAGTGATTTCCACTAATACCCTATTATTTATACGAATATAATTATCAAACTTAAATGCAAATGTTCCCGGGTACCCACCACATGACTCGCTCACTCGTCTAACTACGACTTTGGCGTTTCCGTAGTCTAGTTGGCTAAAGCGCCCTTGTAGCCGAAATGTGGGAGACGTGGGTTCAATCCCCTAGTCGGGAAAGATTTTGTAATTTCTAGATTGTATTTCAAAAATAATTAAACATGTTTTGAAATGCATATAACGCAGTGTAGTCCATCATCTGTGGCAATAGGGCCTACTATGGTAAACATAGCCAGTACGAAATACGTGAAAATATTGCAAGGTTTACTCAATCTACGAGCGGAATTTGGGGGTACCTTGACGTCCAACATTCGACAGACCTTGCATGGGCACGGCATTACACGGCCAGGCGAAAAACAAACAAAAAATATATTTTCAAAATCTAAAACATTGTCGTTAAAATAATTTCTTAACATTGGAAGTCTATTTTTCAGTTTATCATTTCTTGTAGGTTTAAATCGCAATGAATCTTGCTGATTTTGTTAGCAGTTCTCAATAAACTCGTACCGGATGTCTGTTTAAAATTTCAGCGCAATCTGTTCAGCGATTCGGCTGATTTTCAACGTACACACACACACACACACACACGCACGCAGAAAAACAATTAGGGCCGTTTAAGTCGAATGGAAATCACTACGTTCGCTACGCTCACTCGTTCAAAAAGTGATAAATTATTATATTTTTGTCTATACATTATTGTTTATTATTTCATCTAAAATAAAATATCCTAAAGCTTAAAAAGCTAAGATAACTTTATTGAACGAGTGAGCGTAGCGAACGTAGTGATTTCCATTCGACTTAAACGGCCCTTATGGTTTTTCTGCGTGCGTGCGTGTGTGTGTGTGTGTGTGTGTGTGTGTGTGTACGTTGAAAATCAGCCGAATCGCTGAACAGATTGCGCTGAAATTTTAAACAGACATCCGGTACGAGTTTATTGAGAACTGCTAACAAAATCAGCAAGATTCATTGCGATTTAAACCTACAAGAAATGATAAACTGAAAAATAGACTTCCAATGTTTAGAAAATATTTTAACGACAATGTTTTAGATTTTGAAAAGATATTTTTTGTTTGTTTTTCGCCTGGCCGTGAAATGCCGTGCCCATGCATGGTCAATTAAATGTTGAACGTCAAGGTACCCCCAAATTCCGCTCGTAGATTGAGTAAACCTTGCAATATTTTCACGTATTTCGTACTGGCTATGTTTACCATAGTAGGCCCTATTGCCACAGATGATGGACTACACTGCGTTATATGCATTTCAAAACATGTTTAATTATTTTTGAAATACAATCTAGAAATTACAAAATCTTTCCCGACCAGGGGATTGAACCCACGTCTCCCACATTTAGGCTACAAGGGCGCTTTAGCCAACTAGACTAGGGAAACGCCAAAGTCGTAGTTAGACGAGTGAGCGAGTCATGTGGTGAGTACCGGGAACATTTGCATTTTTAGGCCAAAATGCTCCACTGTAGCCTATGATAGGCTAGGGAGGCCTAAGGTAAGGGGAAGAAAAGAAATGTTACCGGGTACTCAACACATGGCTCACTCACTCGTCTAACAACGACTTTGGCGTTTCCCTAGTTTATTGAACGAGTGAGCGTAGCGAACGTAGTGATTTCCATTCGACTTTAACGGCCCTTAATTGTTTTTCTGCGTGCGTGCGTGTGTGTGTGTGTGTGTGTACGTTGAAAATCAGCCGAATCGCTGAACAGATTGCGCTGAAATTTTAAACGGACATCCGGTACGAGTTTATTGAGAACTGTTAACAAAATCAGCAAGATTCATTGCGATTTAAACCCACAAGAAATGATAAACTGAAAAATAGACTTCCAATGTTTAGAAATTATTTTAACGACAATGTTTTAGATTTTGAAAAGATATTTTTGGTGTGTTTTTTGCCTGGCCGTGAAATGCCGTGCCCATGCAAGGTCAGTCGAATGGTGGACGTTCAAGGTACCCCCAAATTCCGCTCGTAGATTGAGTAAACCTTGCAATATTTTCACGTATTTCGTATTGGCTATGTTTACCATAGTAGGCCCTATTGCCACAGATGATGGACTACACTGCGTTATATGCATTTCAAAACATGTTTAATTATTTTTGAAATACAATCTAGAAATTACAAAATCTTTCCCGACCAGGGGATTGAACCCACGTCTCCCACATTAAGGCTACAAGGGCGCTTTAGCCAACTAGACTAGGGAAACGCCAAAGTCGTAGTTAGACGACGAGTGAGCGAGTCATGTGGTGAGTACCCGGGAACATTTTGCATTTTTTAGGCCAAATGCGCCACTGTAGCCTATGATAGGTAGGGAGGCCTAAGGTAAGGGAAGAAAAGAAATGTTACCGTGGTACTCAACACATGGCTCACTCACTCGTCTACAACCCACTTTGGCGTTTCCCTAGTTGAACGAGTGAGCGTAGCGAACGTAGTGATTTCCATTCGACTTTAACGGCCCTTAATTGTTTTTCTGCGTGCGTGCGTGTGTGTGTGTGTGTGTGTGTGTGTACGTTGAAAATCAGCCGAATCGCTGAACAGATTGCGCTGAAATTTTAAACGGACATCCGGTACGAGTTTATTGAGAACTGTTAACAAAATCAGCAAGATTCATTGCGATTTAAACCTACAAGAAATAATAAACTGAGAAAGGACTTCCAATGTTTAGAATTATTTTAACGACAATGTTTTAGATTTTCAAAAGAATTTTTTGTTGTTTTTCGCCTGGCCGTGAAATGCCGTGCCCATGCAAGGTCAGTCGAATGTTGGACGTCAAGGTACCCCAAATTCCGCTCGTAGATTGAGTAACCTTGCAATATTTTCACGTATTTCGTACTGGCTATGTTTACCATAGTAGGCCCTATTGCCACAGATGATGGACTACACTGCGTTATATGCATTTCAAAACATGTTTAATTATTTTGAAATACAATCTAGAAATTACAAAATCTTTCCCGACCAGGGGATTGAACCCACGTCTCCCACATTTTGGCTACAAGGGCGCTTTAGCCAACTAGACTAGGGAAACGCCAAAGTCGTAGTTAGACGAGTGAGCGAGTCATGTGGTGAGTACCCGGGAACATTTGCATTTAAGTTTGATAATTATATTCGTATAAATAATAGGGTATTGGTGGAAATCACTGTGCCGGAGGTTGCTGTTGTTGGCAGTCTTCAACTGAATATTCCGTGTGACTGCCGGGTCTTGCTTAATGGTAGATTTTTGGTCCGGGAGTTGTGTAAAAGTTTAGGCCATAGTTTAGGCCAAAATGCTCCACTGTAGCCTATGATAGGCTTGGGAGGCCTAAGGTAAGGGGAAGAAAAGAAATGTTACCGGGTACTCAACACATGGCTCACTCACTCGTCTAACAACGACTTTGGCGTTTCCCTAGTCTAGATAATAGAAAACGATAACATCAAAAAATTTATCTAGGTAAGAAAATAGATAGCGGATTTTATCTAGATAGATTCACATCACTGGTTATAATAAACGAGCTTTCACATGTCATAGTTTTTTATAATAACTGGACGTAACTCCATAACTTCATCGACACGGACCTACTTCAAGACATAAACTTCACATTCCTACAAGATTTACAAGAAATTTCTTCCCCTTCAAAATTCCATGAGATCATATTGATGTTTTTAAATTTTTCTCCATCAACCGAATTCAAGACACCTACAACAAATTATTAGCCATTGATACTGAAATCGACATGAACCACATGAAAGTTCATTCATTTAAAGCAGCTGTTTATGCCAGTTCAGCAACAATTGACTCATTTATCAATCTTATCACCTTCTCACCAATTTTGTATGTTGTTACCTCAGTGTTTCTTAATTCATCTTGGTATTCAGCCGTTTTTCTTTTAAATATAAACATACTTTTGTATGAAATTCAAGTTTTTCTTCTTATATTTGTTGTATAATTTAATTTGATATTACTGGTTCATGTATTTAATTATTTGTAAACGTATTTGAGTTGTTTTTAATTGTAATTGTAATTGTTTAGTTTAAGTTACCTTACACTCGTTAGTTGATACCAACCTGTTGTTAGTCATCAAAAAATATAATATAATAAATATGCCATACAAATTACCATTTCTAATAATTTTTACGTTTAAATGGGAGAACTTTTTTTCATCTATTAAGGTTCTTTGACGTGCCATGCAAATATCGTTCAGAACTAACCTAGTAAAGTTTCCAGATGTTTGGGTGAAAATAAGAGGTTTGGGGTCTGAAATCTATGTGGCTCTGGCGATCAAGCGATATCTCATTTGATATTCAACATTGTACAAAATGTGTCCTAGCTCATCCAACAGTCTTAAAATATATTTTAGATATTAACTTTAACTATGAATGTATTCAAATATATTAACAACTCAATGAGAGTTTGTTACCAAACATCTTAATTAATTAAATTGTATTATTTTTTAATGCAATGAGAATTGATGAAATGGGAACGAAAGACAAAGAGCAAAGTTTATGTTTTACGTGGCCGGGTTTCGAACCCGCGGACCTACGCTCCAACCACACGAGCCCCCACGGACAGTGTAACAATAAAATCTGGGTATTAATTAGGCAGCCTTTTGTGTTAAACCTAGAGTACAAACACTTTTAAAACAACATGAAATCGGCATTTATCTTAAATGTATTATTTACCCTCGCCGTCCACCATGTAAAAACATGCTTTTAAACTAAACGTCGATAAAATTAATACAGCAATTTAAAAAAAACGAAAATATACGTTAATCTATAATGAAGTAGTTAAAAACACAACACAGTCCATGAGCGTGTGCGTGTGCGTGTGCGTGTGCGTGTGCGTGTGCGTGTGCGTGTGCGTGTGCGTGTGCGTGTGCGTGTGCGTGTGCGTGTGCGTGTGCGTGTGCGTGTGCGTGTGTGTACTAGTCCGTAGCTCTTTCAAGTTTGATTCGCCAAAACCCACTCCTCATATAATCCAATATCTCGAAATGTGTCACGCGGTTCCATTCATCTGGATAGCGTTATCTGCAGCTGTAGGTGTTTTACAATACGCCGGGCCGGGTGAAATCCATTACGTCCAGACGCGCTCGGGTCGTGTTTGATAATACAATCTACACTCACTGGGCGACTCACAAAGGCGTTTCATTAGCTGGGTGCGTGAATACCGTTGCGTGGGTGCTTGCTACCTACGCATGTGTGTGTGTGCCAGCGGTTAAGCAGAGGTAGTTTAACCGGTTCCCACTGAACACCGAAGATAAGCAAACTCGGGCGTGGTCAGGGATAGAGTGGGTGACCGCTCTGCCCTGAAACTCGCGTATATCGCTGGTTAGAGCAGATGGAGGGTTCGTGAGCTAGTGTAACGGCTTCGTTCTCCTCGACATCTGCTCGACAGTCCGGGTTAGTGGAGGAAGCTATATGACTGTCAAAGTTACACCGTCCTTTCGGAAGGACGTTAAGCCGTTCGTTCCCTTAGTACTTTTCGAAAGGAGTAGGCTACGTGCCGGTACCGGGTTTCCCCTCCTCCTTTCTGTTCATGCTTAATCATCATCTCTTACTAGGGAAACGCCAAAGTCGTTGTTAGACGCGTGAGCGAGTCATGTGTTGAGTACCCGGGAACATCTGCATTTAAGTTTGATAATAATATTGGTATAAGTACACCTAATAGGGTTTAGAGTTTGGTCGGTATGAGGGCGCGTCAACTGTAAGGCCATAATACGCCACTCTAGCCTATTATAGGCTAGAGAGACGTTAGGTAGGGGGAGGAAAGGAATGTTACCGGGTACTCAACAGTGGCTCACTCACTCGTCTAACAACGACTTTGGAGTTTTCCTAATTTTATTGAACAATACAAAAATTGTGAGATCAAGTACTGGTACTGAGATGCGATTTGTTGCTAACACTGACTGAGTACACTGACCTTCCTTTATTGAAACACACTTAATAAATTCACCGTCACTTGTGCTAAAAACTACCACACCAATATTACCTCCCTCTAATTAAATTGTAAGTAAAGTAGAAAGAATAACATCAAGAACTGAGGACCCGGCGCCTCCACCAACAATGCTATTCTTATGGAGCTAAAACTTTTCTCGCTCTACCCGGCGCCTCCACCAAAGGTACATAAATTTTGTTATTTAAATCATTTGTTTATTACTGATCACGGTGAATTTGACTTCATTATGATTGAATTAAGAACTGCGATATACAATTAATTCCAAAAATTATAACGTGGAATAATGTGACCTGTTTTCAGCACACGTTCATTGGATTCACTGGATGGGAAACCACGTTAATTTATTAGTAACAGTTAGTTGTAGCTCCACCGATATATGCGAGACTTTTTTTTTTTTTTTTTTAAGTTTCTGTAATTAATCAATTTGCAAACGCTGGGATTGAGCTCAATTAAATATCATGGACACTCCCTCCAACCATCCTCACTCTCTGCTCAAAATATATTATGAGACGAGGGAGCGAAGCGGCTAAACTCAAACGGATCAGCGTCTGTGTTTGTGTCTATGTGACTGTGCGATAAAAAGGGCGAACCGATTGCGCTGAATTTTTAAACAAACATCCGGGGAAAAAGTTATGGATACTGTTAAAGTTTTCAGAAAAATTCATTACGATAAAACGTACAAGATATAATAAATTGTAAATAGGCCGAAATGTGTAGCATTTAATTCGACGCAAATGTCTTTTGTTCTTGAAGAAATCTTTTTATCGAGCAATGTTTTGAATGCCATTATAACTCCATGGTCAGGCGGTGAATGCACGTCAGTGACCAAGGGGTACAGATTCTCCAGGCTCAAAGTTCCTTAACGTCTCTCTCTCTCTCTCTCTCTCTCTCTCTATGTTTTATCGAGAATTATGTGAAACTAAATATCATCTAAACTTAAAACAACAATCAAGTTCAATGCAGAGTGAAACACGGCACTATACTTCGTCTAGCAACGACGTGGGAGTTTTCCTAGTGATGGAAATAAGTAAAGAGATTATGCAAGCATGGGTATAGAAGAATGCCTAAAACAGACCCCCGTTCTTATACCACTAGGGAAACGCCAAAGTCGTTGATAGACGAATGAGTGACCCATGTGTTGAGTACCCGGGAACATCCCCTTTCCTCCCCTATACCTAAGGCTGGATCTAGCCCAGTATGGGGAATGATACCGGGTATTCAACACATGGCTCACTCACTCGTCCATCAACGACTTTGGCGTTTCCTTAGTCTAGTTGGCTAAGGCGCCCTTATACCCGGAATGTGGGAGACCTGGGTTCAATCCCCTGGTCGGATAAGATTTTGTAGTTTATGGATTGTATTTAAAAAAATATTAAACATGTTTTGAAATGCATATAACGCAGATAAGTCTACATCAACTGTGACAATACTATGGAAAACATAGCCAGTACAAAATACGAGTAAAGATTGCAAGGTTTACTCAATCTTCCAGCGGAATTTGAGGGTACCTTGAACATGCAAGTATTGATAGACCTAGTTCGTCACTGCAAAACTGCATTACAAATATTTTTCCACTGCCTCCATTGCAACCGAGTAACATCTAAGAGACAGTGATTTTTTCAAAAGAAAAACCATTGTCGTTAAAGGGGTATTTAACCGGTAAACTCAAAAATTATATATTTCATTCAGGCTAACTAGTAATGAATTTAGCAAATAACAGAAAAATTATTGGGGCCACCATGACCTCCCAAAAAATTGTCAAACATGACATTTTTCGAGCTAGGTCCCATCGGCAAAAATCTCCCATAAGAAATAACATGGGGACGATCTTTATAACCCGTGACCTTAGAGGATTTGATCCAAAAAAATATTGGCTATTAATGACCTACTCTACAGCCTTTTCTGTAAATTCTCTATATTTGTTTTGTAATTGGGCAAGAAGTTCGGTCAAAATATGATTATTACTATGATTGGGTGTGATTTTGGAATGCATATTTTTGCGTGTTTGAGGGTATATTTGGGCACAGTTTCAAGACACGATGTTATAAAGGGGCATTTTAGATTGGTACTATGCTCTAGTATCTATGTGGACCAAAAAGAAGCAGGTTAAAGCCGATTCAGAAATTTCCCAAAACACCAATTTTCGCAAATTTCTGGATCAAAAAAATTAAAAAAATTCGTGTTAAATCACAGTTACAAGATATAATTTTTTAAACTGTCATTTAAGTGTAGTATTGTGCTAAAGATCACGTGGTAAAAAATAATTTTTGGGGTTTTTAGCCCCTTTAAAAGAACTCCTACACAATCATGATAGCCTATTTTTCAGTTTATTATTTCTTGTAGGTTTAAATCGAAATGGAGTGTGCTCATTTTGTTAGCAGTTCTAAGTTACCTGGTCACGGATGTCTGTTAAAAATTTAATCTCAATCTATTTGGCCGTTTGGCCGTATGAGCCCGGACAAACAGACAAACAGACAAACAGAATTAATCACGACAAGGCCCGATCGAGTAGCGATTTTAAAATCCTCATTCGCTTCGCTCACTCGTCTAACCACTCATCGTCTCGAATAGCCAAAGTGCATTAATATGAGACGTTAAGCGATATCCAATCAATCCAATCATCAACCTACGCATGTGATGTTTCCTCGCTCTAGATACACGTGGATCCAATGATATTTAACATCTATAGAAGGCTAGATCCCCAGCTTCAAATACGTCCGCCCAGGCGCGAAAGTAACAAATTGACCTATCCAATCAAGATGGCGATTTGGCGCTTCACTATATATGCTTGATATAAGATTTTTAAATGCGATATGTATTTTTCTGGATTGTTTCGATATGGTTTTAGCTTGTGCAGCATGGGGATGCACAAACAGCAGTTATTGCATCAGGGAATTTAGTAATCATTTGATGTTAATGGCTAATATGCTTACCTGTCAACATGACAGCCATCTTGAAAAATATTTGGGCTACAAATCGCTACAACCTACTTTAACATACAAACTGACCTATTCAAGATGGCTTCTAATTGACACGCCAGTGGACCAATGACTGGGGATCTAGCCTACTATAGATGTTAAATATCATTGCGTGGATCACAATGAAACACCATTACCTGAACGTGAGTTGAGTATAGTCAATTTAGGTTCTTACATGATATGATGAATGGGATGCCAAGGATATACACCAATTCACAATCATTCAGATCAAAATGGTCTAGTAGCCCAAAAATATTTTTTTTACCACAATCAATAGCATGATACTACACTTAAAGTGTTGTTTAAAAATTATAACTTGTAACTGTGATTTTAACCATGATTCTGAAATTTGTGAACATTTGAATTTTGGGGAATTGATTAAATCTGCTTTAATTTGCTTATTTTTTGTTAGACATAGATTCTTAAGCGACGTACCAATCCAAAATGTCCCTTTTTAACATCGTGTCTTGAAACCGTGAACAAATATACACTCAAACGCGCAAAAATACGCATTCCAAAATCACACCCCTTCTTGGTAATCAGCATATTTTGACCGAACCACTTGCCCAAATTACAAAAACAAGATTAGCGGATTTATAAATAGACTAAAAATAGACAATAGCCAATATTTTTGGGCAAAATCCTCCGAGGTCATGGGGCACAAAATCGCCCCATGTTATTTATTATAGGAGATTTTTGTCGATGGGACCTACCGAAAATTAATAAGTTTGACAATTTGTTTTCGGGTCATATTGGACCTAATCATTTTCTGTTGTCGTTAGTTCATTACTATTTAGCCTGAATGAATATTAGTTTTAGCTAGTGAGTTCCCATTTTAAGTACCTCGCGACCCACAGATGACATAATTTCATTGTTCGGTCTGTTCTGTAGCGGTGGTTGTTCTTTATTTAAAAAGTAGGTTCAAAAACCTATGTTGATTTCTTCATCAGTACTTTAAATATGATGGGTGGTTTTTATCAGTTTATCCATCATATTTCATGTCCTGACGAAGAAACCGTGTTTGCTTATTCTTAACGTAACAACCATCGGGACAAAACAGCCCGAACTATAAAATGCCACATCAACTTTATTCATTTTATTTATTTTGTATTTATTTATTTATTTATTTGACGTCTATTCTATTCAGAAAAAACTGATTTAGTAAGGAGGACAACTTCAATTTGATTTCCAATATGAAGGCTGAGTTTTACCTTTGGTTTATTATTGTTTTATTAATTACACATATTTTTATAATAAAATCTTAAGAAGTGACTATAATTATTATAAATGTTTTATTAATACAACCATGTATATGTTATATTAAAAGCTGAAGAAATCTTCTATTCAATTTGTTATCCAATACGGCTGCTATTGCTGCTCTTGTATTAATAAATAAAATAAATACAAAAATTCGCATTTAGAATCTACCCACTCAGTCACATAACTTATATATGCATATGTGCATTCCTATTATTTATATTTTACAATATAGTGGAATGCAAACGGCACAAATGGCATCTTCCACTGGTACAAACGTATATGTAATCGTAACCCTTGACATACTATTATATTATTTAAAGCTATATCATATTTACATTGCTTATGTCAAAGGATCTAAAAAGGAAAAAAAAAGTACAACAGATTAATATAATAACAAGTACACATATCAATTTCGAAGTATGCAAGCAATTCATATTTTAATAAATCCGTTTTGCGGATAATAAAAATACTGCTATTTTCAAATCACTTAGTAGAGGATTCCAACTCGTGTACAATATTTATTCCAATATATTTCAAAGTACGTTTTTCAATTTTATGACCTACTTTATATGATTGAAAATGTTATATTTTTTCAATGGATTGTTGTATGGATACGAGAGAATGATCGGTAGGTACAGCACAGAAGAGAGAGTGGAGAGTTTGCTTGGAAGCGGACTACAGCCGGCCGGCTCGTCTCAGTCCAGACGTTCATACACCTCGACGAATAGAGATCACTGATCTCTAAATACGCTTTGAGTGGATGACTTGACATATGTTGAGAAGTGAAGTCGGAATAATTAAGCGGGATATTGGATATTGTGAAGGGATGTCCGAGGGCTGTTGAAGAGGACTCATTCGCGTTAACGACTGAGGAAAACCTCGGATAAAACCATCAGCCAGGATTGCGTGTCAAGATCGAATCAGAATCGGGAGGTCCGAGGTTCAAACCCCGTCCAGACCATCCGCTTTGAACCATTCATTTATCACCCTTGCATAGCTGATCTAGCAAGAAGGTATCACATTCTGGCCGAATAATGGAGATCTTAAAGGAGCACGTGCAGTCGTTCCTTCTTTTCTTACCCTGTTTCATCCCCCTCTTCTTTATTCCCACTGTTCATAAGCATCCCATCATCATTTTGCATCATCATCTTTATAACAATATTTATAATCATTAATTTCATACGTTTGTTGTGACATTTGTCATAGTATATGTACTTGGTACTGATAAATACGCTGGGCCCCTGTGATCATCCAATGTAATTTGACCAGCTGGCAATAAAGCATTGAATTTAATTATTATTAATAATAATAATAACTATATCCGCTCAACAAACTTCGTCTGCCAGTCACTGCGTACAAGATCTCCACGACCAAAAAGCACAAAAATCGTTGTATCTCGACTGTGTCCACATATTTTTTAATAATAGAAAGACCAGCAAAAAAATCCCCTCGAGAATTCTAAGCCTTCCGAATACGTGGACTTAAGCCTTTCCGATCACTTTCGCCGGTCACTTACTTTAGGCTTGGAACAGAGTTTGAAGAGTCGAGAGGGGAGGGGGCGAAGTAGGGAGGGGGAACGAGTAAGTTATTAGAAGGAAACAGGGAGGTTCATTAACCGTAGATAGGTCACCGTTGTCAATATTGTTTGATCAAATAGAAGGGTTGATATTTTATTTTTAGCTGGTGACGGTTCAGTGTAGCGTAAGGAGTATTGAACCGTTACATTTCGTTCATTTCGTTACATTACATGTTGATTCTCAATCAACAACCGAGCAAGCGACACAAGTGTGATGTAGGCATTCAACAGACCGATAAATATGCATTTATGTATCAAAAATAAAATAAGTGTTCCATGTAGGTACCAAAAACGAGTATAATATAGAAAACAGTGTATTGTGAATAGTTAATACAAAAATAATATAAATGTATTGTCGTTTTTTGTTTTTTTCAGTGTGTTTTTAGTAAAATTAGAAAGTTTTATTCATTTGCAAGAAAAAATCTAAATTTGATTAAAATAGTCACAACCCCCTCGACCCTTACTCTCTGCAAAAGTAGAAAAATGACACCCAGAACAAATATCTATCTAAAATCGTATTTTACTATTACGAATATGCGGCGTTGCTCCCCCCTAAATCGTACGTTTGGTCCACCCACTAACTGCTCATTATTTTGTTTGTGTAAAACGCCAAAAGGTATAAACTTCTGCATTGTGTTTTGGTTCCAAATACATGTTAAATAAATATAATTTTCAATTTTTTTTATAAGATCGAAAATAAAAATGTTTTATTTTAATATCTGTATGGATGGAAAATGGTTTGTTGTAAGTACGAGATTGATAACAAAGAAAGAACACGTGATACGAGTTAAGAAAACGTTGAAAATAAATATCGTTAGTTGAAATCAGTAATAATAGTAACATTTATAGCAATTAGGGAGAAAGTGAATATGAAATACAGAAGATCTTGATCGAAGTAGGAATACTTGAACCTAGCATACATAATACGCACGGGATGAAAGTAATGTGACCGAGTGGGTAGACATTATATAAAAATGTATGTATTTTGAACAAATCAATTCTGATTGAGAAAACTTGAAGATTCGTACACTTGATCTTCGTTTTCTAAGGAACAAACAAATAATGTTTGCTGAAAACAAAACTACTGGCAAATTTGTTTGGTAAGGTTGAAATGGAACTAGCACAATAATTTATGTAAACTAGTAAATGTAGTACTATTAGGTTCTAATAGGTTTATCAAACTCTTTGAAAACTGTATGTTTAACTTTAAACATATATCTGTGTATATGATAAAACCAGTAAGTCCGCAATGACCACATACTATGCCGTGTCGCATCGTTTTACTCATGAATATCTTCCAAGGCAGAGAGAGGGTCGGAAGCTCAAACCACATAATTTGGCCGCTCGAACTTTGTTAAAATATATTAACTATTTAAAATTGCTAAAGTGGCAGAACGTGCAGGGTTAAATGAACCCCCTTAACCAACTCACGAGTGTACAGCATAAGCAGTAAATAAAACGAAAGAACTGAGAGACTAAGTTATACTTCGAGAATTAAACGAGAAATATATTAGTTAAAATGTGACAATTAATTCTAAGTAAGAAAACCACCCAATTCAGCGCATATTGTATAACGACGAAATAATATATCCTGTACCCTTCTTATTATTACTCAATTCTACATATATTTCGATTAACATTTGTTTGAATTTATTAATGATTTCTGACGTTTTTCATTTGTCCAATTTACGAGTAATACCCCCACACTGCAAATTAGTTATCAACTTGCATTAAACTTTATAATTTACATTTCAATTCAGGTTACGAATACCATTACGAGACAGATTCATATAATAATTACATTATATTGATTTATACCGTGCAAAGGAATTCAAAATTATAGTAAGTGAATACAATCCAGAAATTACAAAATCCAACGCTACCGGGACGTGTACCCGAGTTTCCGCATTCCAGTTTCAAGTCCAAGTTAAGTTTTTTATTTATTTCTGGATTCAATTATCAATTAAACCTTCGGGAATGTTTCCCGATCAAAAAAGTCGAATTATGAGATTATAGTTGTGTTTGCGATTCTGAAATGTTAATTGAAATTTAGGTCGTTGCAAACGGATGATTTTAATAGACTATGTGCGCTGCCAACCAGATTGGATGCGATTAACATCATGGTCCACATATCTCTTCCAAATTACTATTTCCTATGAGTTGTCATTGAATTTAATACTTGTAGTAAGGTCAATTTGCAATGTGGCGATCTGCTTGTAAACTCGCGGACAAACATAAAACAAGGGTGGGGAAACCGTCTTTACCAAAGAACTCTTGTGTGTGTGTTTACCAAGTTTATTTTGCAATTCAATCCAACTAGATGTAGGTAGTAAGAGTAGAACGAAAAAATGGCCAATGGTTATTTGTTATTCGGCCCCAGCATAAGCCTTATTCGTAAATAATAATAAATTATGTGGAACCGGCACCTCCACCAAAATCGTAAAAAATTGTAACTGAATAGTCGTACAAGATTCTTCGAGTACAGATTCTCGGTGACGGGAAGCATTTCTACGCGAATTATCTTATTGTGTATTTGTGTAAATTATGTGTATAATTTACGAAATAATACAGCTAATAAAATCACTTTTTTCTTCGTTTTTCCTTTTTTGATGTTTTCTTTTTCTCCCATTTTAATATTTCATTCATTTATTGATTAATTTTAATATTTATTTTTAATTTGTTACCAAAATTATTGTCACATTATACATTTTACATTTAGAGGGTGGCAGGTGTTTAGAGGGTGGCAGGGACTCACGTACTATGGGGCAGATGCTCTTTCTGCCATTCTCGCATTTATTTTTGGATGAGCGTAGCGAGCGTAGCGAGCGAAGCGAAGATTCCATTTCACTACACTGGAGAAAAAAATCCGGAATGTTTTTTTTTTTTTTTTTTTTTGTATTTTTGTCTGTTTGTCTACACGATTCCGGCTAAACCGATAATCCGATTGCGATGAAATTTTATGGAGACCTTCGAAATCTCTTAACTTAGAACTGCCAAGTTTTTAAGCGCAATCGTAAAAATTTTTCTCATGAAAATCGCAATTTTACGATTTTTTTCAATTTTAAAAAAATTTCTTCGACTTATAACACCTACATGCTTTATTCGATTTTAATGATTTTTGCATAGAACCTTTATTTTATGAATTAAGATATTTATGTGAAATTTGAGCGCAATTGAAAAAATATTTATCATAAAAATCGAAATTTTACAGGTTTTTTCTTTTTTTAAACAATTCTTTGACTTATAACACCTACATGTTTTATCCGATTGTAATGATTTTTTCACAGAACCCTTTATTTTATGAATTAATAGATAAGTGTTAAAATTTTAGCGCAATCGAGAAGTTATTTCTTATAAAAATCGCAATTTTACGCTTTTTTTCTTTTTTTAACAATTTCAATTAATTTTTAAAAAATTAAAAAATTAAAGTTAATTTTTAATTTAATTTAATTTAATTAAGCGAGCGAAGCGAGCGTTTCCATTTGACTCTGCCGGAAAAATTAGTCACTGGTTTTGTTTTTTGTTTTTTTTTGTTTGTTTTTTTTTTGTTTTGTTTTTTTTTTGTTTGTTTGTCTCGCCATAACGTTCGAACGGAGGCTCGGATCGAGTTGAAATTTTTCACCATCCGCAAGCTTTGTTCTCGATTGAATGCCATTAGTTTTGTGGCAAAATCGTTCAAAAAAGTTAAAAGTTACATTAAAGTTAATCGAAAGTTTTTTTTTCAAACTCAACGGCGACAAAATCTGAGATAGCCAAATCATTTAGAATGTCCGTCCGGTCACGAATATGTTAATTTTATTTTGATCCGATAAGTAGTGGTAGATGTAAATTACATTATAACAAAAGTAATGTTCCATGGCACGAATAGACGCGCGAAGTTTCTAATGCACTGCCACCTAGAAGTAATCAAAATACTTTCGAGGAAGCAGTCTATTATTTGTCAACAAAGAGTTTAAATAGTTTTCCCAAGGAGTCAAGGTCCTCTAGATGGCGGTGGATTTTAAAGTAAAGATTTAAACACGGGTTTACCCAAATACCTTGGCAATAATAAATAATACTGGAAACGCGAACGTCGAAATTTTGAAATTTAAAAAATGTGCAATGTGGGTCTAGCTATAGCACGTGCTCGCTTATCAACGCGTCCAACTGAGCGTTTCCTAGTTTAAAAAATTTCAATTATGTAATGATTTTGCCACAGAACAACAAAAAATTCGCATAACACATGGCTGCTCAATGCACCAATTACGCTCATCCAACAACGCGGCGGGACTTAAGCGTTTTCCTAGTTAATCTTACATGTCAATGTTGTGTACAAATAAATGCAAATATTAATAAACTAAACTAAATTGTTGTTGTAATATTACTATTTCAAACTTTAATTAACTATGATTCATTACTATGTCTGCATTTATGTAGGTAATGAGATTTATTTAGAATTCGTCCTTTGTAAATAAGTTTTTATAACTGAATAGAATATCTGTTAAGTAAATAATAAACTAAATAAACTGTCTACCCACTTAGTTCACAGCTCTTCGGACATGTCCTTATTAGACTTAATTTGTAAACATTTTCTAAAATAAAGAAGAAATCTTATCCAGATCTGAATAATCCTTTGCTAGTATAATCTGACTATCAGTGTAGGATTTTAATGATAAGTTATTTCAAACTCTATAACGGCCAACAGTTGATCAGTATTTGTAATGAAGGCCATCATTCTCATGATTACAATGGATATAATACAATCACGCTCCTTTCAATTATGAAAATACGATATCTGAAACGTTTAGTTACTTCAATGAAATTCGATCGAACTCTGCCCGAAGCTACGAGACCTATAACAGATAGAAGGATCACGTTTTATTATTACAATTTGAAATGCGTCAAACGTCATTTCCCTTGAATTATTTTCCAATTTTAAAAGCAATAATTATATTGTAATATGATTCATAATGAATGCCTGGAAGCGACACTTTTATAAATGTAAACAAAACCGATTATTCAAACAGTGATTTAAATTAAACAATATAATATGGAAAATGTCACCTTTTTTATTTTTGTGCGGAACTAAAATCAAATGAAAATATAATATTAGAACTGTAAATGTATTATTATATCCCCCCAAAATACAAAAATTTGTAAAAAAAACGGCAGCCAAGCTCTCCTTCCAAAGTCTTCGGCTGTGAATGCTGTGAGATATAGAAGTTGAGCCAAGCATTTCATTCTTTCTCCCAAGTTTCGCATTGAAAAGAAGTAGATCATTTCGCCTGTTGACGAACGCCAAGCCAACCATTTTCGTGGTAAAAAAAGTTAAAATTTTAAACTCAAAATCATAAAAAAATTACTTGGCCATTGACTTTTTAGAGTCTTCGTACCAAAATCAAGAGCCAAGTAATTTTTTTTATGATTTTGAGTTTAAAATTTTAACTTTTTTTTACCACGAAAATGGTTGGCTTGGCGCTCGTCAACAGGCGAAATGATCTTACTTCTTTCAATGCGAAACTAGGGAGAAAAAATAGAAATGCTTGGCTCAACTTCTTTATCTCACAGCATTCACAGCCGAAGACTTTGGAAGGAGGCTTGGCTGCCGTTTTTTTTTACAAATTTTTGTATTTTGGGGGGATATCACATCTTTTTGTTGTTTGTTTCATATCAAGGCTTAAACATGTGAAATACGTGTAAAGGTGGATACAGTGCGTTTAAAACAGATTGTCTAGAAACAAAAGCTACCATCTTTTTTTTGTTTACAATCTGTAGGCCTAGTTGGCAATATTCAATGTTTTTATTAAATTTAATATGGTTATTAATGTCGTCTTGGGTTTTTGTGTGAATGATTTGTTGGCCGGACTATAACACATTGACGCATAATTTTAATCAGCAATTAAAATATTAAAAATTGTAATAAATACAACATAGGCTAACGTTTTTCCCAAAGTAAAGAGTGGTAGGGAACAGTGGGGGTGAAATATCGCTTGTCTTCTCGTGGATTATTATGTTTCATATTATTATGTACCACCATGCCAAATTTCATGCTGATAACTCATTCGGTACCTTTATGGTGAATGCTGGAAACCAAGGTAAAAATAATATAAACTATTAGGGATGGGGGTTGAAAAAGTGTTGTTTAGGAAATGGGAATAGGCTTATTGGGTTAAAACACATTAAAACATAATTTACTAATTTGAATAAAAATACAATTTTGGGTTAGAGCTATGAATTATTCCAATTTTAGAGGATGATTTTGGGGATGTTGGGGGTGAAAAATCGCTTGCATCGCGACGAATTATTTTTCATATTAGTATGTAACATCATGCCAATTCCATGCTGATAACTCATTAGGTGCCTTCATGGTGAATGCTGGAAAAACAAGGTAAAAATAATATAAACTATAAGGGATGGGGGTTGAAAATGTGGTTTAGGAAATGAGAATAGGCCGATTGGGTTAAAACACATTAAAACATAATTTTAATAACCACCTAATTTAAATATATAACATCAATTTTTAGATTAGTGCTATGAAATTTTTCCAATTTAAGGAGGTGTTGAGGGTGGAATATCGCTTGCCTCTCGGCGGATTATTTTTCATATTATTATGTACCATAATGACAAATTTCATGATTATACTCATTAGGTGCCTTCGTGGTGAATGCTGGAAATCAAGATAAAAATAATATAAAACTATTAGGGATAGGGGTTGACAAAATGTGGTTTATATAATGAAAATATGCCGATTGGGTTGAAACACATTAAAAAAATAATTTTTATAACTAATTTAAATAAAAATTCAATTTTAGTTTAGAGCTATGAATTATTCCAATTTTAGGGATTATTTAGGGTGTTGGGGGTGGAATATCGCTTGCCTCTCGGCGAATGATTTTTCATATTAGTATGTAGCATCATGTCAAATTTCATGCTGATAACTCATTTGGGTGCCTTCATGGGAATGTTGGAAATCAAGGTAAAAATAATATAAACTATTAGGGAGGGGGTTGAAAAATGTGACAAGGAAATGAGAATAGGCCGATTGGGTTAAAGCACATTAAAACATAATTAATAACATGAATAAAAATTCAATTTTGGTTTAGAGTTATCAATTATTCCAATTTTAGGGGATGATTTAGGGGTGTTTGAGGGTGGAATATCGCTTGCTTCTCGGCGAATGATTTTTTATTTTAGTATGTACCATCATGCCAAATTTCATGCTGATAAATCATTAGGTGCCTTCATGGTGAATTCTGGGAAATCAAGGTTAAAATAATATAAAATATAAGGGATGGGGGTTTAAAAAATGTGGTTTAGGAAATGAGAATAGGCCGATTGGATTAAAACACATTAAAACATAATTTTAATAACTAATTTGAATAAAACATCAATTTTTAGATTAGAGCTATGAATATTCCAGTTTTTAGGGGGTGTTGGGGGTGGAATATCGCTTAATTGCCTCTTGGCGGATATTTTTTATATTATTATGTACCATCATGTCAAATTTCATAATGATAACTCATTAGGTGCCTTCGTGGTGAATGCTGGAAATCAAGGTAAAAATAATATAAACTATTAGGGATGGGGGGTTGACAAATGTGGTTTATATAATGAGAATAGACCGATTGGGTTAAAATACATAAGAACATAATTTTAATAACTAATTTGACTAAAAATTCAATTTTTTGTTAGAGCTATGAATTATTTTAATTTTAGGGGATAATTTAGGGGGTGTTGGGGGGGAATATTGCTTGTCTCTCCGCGGAAGTTTGTGAGTCTGAGGTACATCTAAGTGTGGTTCAAGTTTCATAGTTCTAAGATGTACCGTTTTCTCTGTAGGCTCTTATTCCTCTCTGTCAGAATCCACTACCCCCCCCCCCGCCCCCCCAAACCCAACCACCAACCAACAAACAGCCGGACGATTATCGTCGATATTTACGCACTTTTTTAACACAGAACGGGCTATCGGATCGGGCTGATTTTTTTTTTTTTTGTATGTCATGGACCACATATCAGGTCATATACCAAATTTCAAGATTGTAAATCTTTCGGCACGGCGTGTGCAGATAGCTGAAAACCACCCAACTCGGGTAGGAGTAAACAGGGTCGAGTTAAATAAATAAATAAATTTTATTTAGAGTCTACCCACTCAGTTATATAACTGATTTTCAGTGGGGGACTTTAAATCAAAGCGACCAAAACCAACCCTGCAGGCCCCGACGTTATCGACGAGTGAGCGATAACCAACCAAAGATCGATATTTTTAATATGAAATAAAGCAATCAGTGGTATGGACAGTGCGAACACCCGCGGGAAACACGCCAGAATCAACAAGGCCGATTCAGAACAACTCTGAATTTATTATGTGCTTCGTTGCTAGGACGGCTCCAAAGTCACCGTTTACAAACTCCTAAGACAAGAACTGATGGACTTAAGTCCAAATCAGAAGTTAAAAAACTTCTGACTTTGACGGGAATTGAACCCCGGACCTTCTGCATTGGAAGCAGATACGCTATCCACAAGACCAACGAGCCACACGTTAGTCATCGCCTTCTAGCAGTCGCGTGCGCTTGGCTGCGGGCGAACGACCGTCGCCCTAGATAGATACAAGGACTTCCTCAAAACACTAGCATATTTTATATTATATTTACCGTGTGCATGAGGAAGGACTACCGCCAATATTAAAACCCACGCGAAATAACCTTATTTTTAGTAATAACTCCCATAAAGATACACAAAATCGAAAAAGTGAATACTAGGTCCCATGTGGTTAAGTTAGAACTTTATCTGACATAAAACCCTTTTCAAATATTGTAACCAGTAATGATTTTAATCAAGGATTAAATTAAATTAATGTATTCCGTAATTAAAAACGTATTGATTACAATATTGGAATAATTTTTCATGCAGGGTGTAGTTCTAACGAAGCTACGTGAGATCAAGTAGCCTTTTTTAAATTTAAGTTACGATTTGAGAGATATTAATAGAATAAGGTTATTCCGCGTGGTTTTAATATTAAGAGGTGATCCTTCCCCTTAAGTACGCTCATGAAATTGAGTAACAAATGAACTGCGTGAAAGATACCGAGAGTCGGAAATCTAGAAACCTTCGAGGTGTTATTCGTGTCTCCCTACATGCATCACTTTTGTCACTTCACACTTGTGTGTCACTTCTCACGATAAAAACCGAACATGACCTCCGAATGACATGTTTTGTTTCTACATTCCGCTTCAGCAAGGATTATACAGACGGGTTTTGGTGACCCCGGGGTCAGAGGGCGAGGCTAGATACTTGAAATGAGAATGTGTGTGTACTCGTCATCTCCACCAAAAGATTATTAGCGTGTTCATAATATGTTTATGTGTGACAATTTGTTACGAGGAAGCAAAAATGCTCGTTTTACCGGGTTTTCAATTTCTTACACAATTTCAGTCACATTTGTATAAAATTTAACATAATTGACTAAAATTGAAATATGAAACCGTTCCTAGCAATTTTCCATAAATTCTGTTTAGAAAATAATACAAAATAAAACCAATTTTTTTAAGCATTTATAATCTGTCAAAATGGTCAAAAACACTCAAGTAAGCCTACATTTTCTGAGGTGTTTTATGATAAATGTCGAAAATCTGATACATACATGTCCATTATTAGCAATGATATACAAAGTTGTATTTTCAGGTGTAATGATTTAAAACTGCAGGACAAGAAACGTGCCTAACACAGAATCAGCCCTACTTCCTCTGAATTAAAGGGGCTAATACCCCAAAATTATTTTTTTACCACATAATCTAGATTTAGGAACATAATAATTAATAATATTACACTAAAATGACAGTTTAGAGAGCTATATTTTGTGCCTATGACAACACGATTTTTTTAAGCTTTTTGATCCTGAAATTTGCGAAAATGCATTTTTGACAGAACCACTTGCCCAAATTACTAAAACAAATCGTAGAGGATTTACAGAAAAGGTAGCCGAGTACGTCAATGATGGCCAATATTATTTTGGAGCAATATCCTCCAAGGTCACGGGGCTCAAAGATCGACCACATGTTATTTCTTAAGGGATATTTTTTGCCGATGGGACCTAGCTCGAAAATTACAAAGTTTGTCAATATTTTCGGGTAAGGTGTATAGGTACCCAACATTTTTTCAGTTACTTTCTAAATTCATAACAAGTAAGAAAAATGAAGTATATTTCTTGAGTTTAGTTAAGTTTAGAAGTAGCTTTTCTCCCTACTTTATGGGTGGTGCAAAGTAGCAAGGAACACCCTGTACTTACCATGAGAAGTTTGTGTACAGAACGCTGAGTTGCTTTCATCAGTCCAAGCCAGGTCAACCAGCTCAAACATTCACGTTTTGCTACACACATTAACCTCATTTGTCGGCGTTGACAAACTTTATTAATGACATTATTTTGATTATGAATTTCGTCCTTTCGAGATTTTGAAACCTGTTTGAAGTTTGACCTCAACTCCTTTCTAAAACTACGCAGTTCTAACAAAAACATTCTCGTTCTGTAGCTGTGAAGTGTCGAGGTAAAGTTCGGTTTCTTGATGCAAGTTGATTTGAACCCTAATTACATTCAAATTTACAGTCCACCCACTCAGTCACGTAACTGATTTTCAGTGAGGGAGTTTAATGCAAAGAAGACCGAGACAAACTACTTGTCGGCGCCGACGCCATCGACGCGAGAACTTAGGCCAACCAAAGATCGCTGGTTCAAGTAGGAAATATAAACCAAGTGGTTATTGTTCTATTATTTAGAAAATATAGATGTTTTGAATAAAAAATTACTGCTTTAAAATACCAAATTTACAACATACCAAATTTTATCGCTCACTCGTCGATTGCGTCGGGGCCTACAGGGTTGGCTTGGTCGCTTTGATTTACTGTCCCCCACTGAAAATCAGTTATATAACTAAGTGGGTAGACTCTAAATACAATTTGTTTATTTATTTATTTGTTTGTTTATTAATTATTTTTTTTGTATTATTATTTGTTTTTATTTAACAAATCACCAACGATTAACCCACGAGCAACTACAAGCGAGGGTATGGACAAGTATATACATAACCCTACACTAGCTGACCTGGTAGAAAACACATTAAAACTAACTAACTAACGTCGGAATCAACAACGCTTTGTTGCTAAGCGGCTCCCAAGTCACCATTATCAAAATTGTATTTATTTATTTTATTTATTTATTTATTTATTTATTTAACGTCTATCCTATTCAGTTATAAAAACTGATTTACAAAGGAGGACAACTAAATAAATCTAATTACATAGATGCAGAAACAACAATAAATTACATTTTCGTAAATTTTTGAAATAGTAGCATTACAACAACAATGCATTTAACACAAGAATTTTGGTAACAAATTGAATGATATTATATGCATTTAATGAATGAATCAAAATATAAAAAAGGGTGGAGAATGAAAAGAAAAGAAAAAAAAGAAAAAAAAACAATAAAAAAGAAAAACGAAAAGAAAAAAACTGATTTATTTATTTATGACCTTTTGTTTGTTTTAAAGTAATTATTTTTTATTATGAATCCACAATTCAGGTTATATTCGTAATCTTGTACGATTCAAGTGATAAGAGGTGCAGTTTCATAACCCACATTGAAAACATTAAATTTGAAATGTTAAAAACATTCTAATTTGGTGGAGGTGCCGGGTCTCCCTCCCTTGGCTGGTAATAATTACGATAACCAGCCATTCCGGCGTTACGGGTAGGACAGTTTTCACAGCTACTCTAGTCTCTATATCAAAGTTGAAGCATATATGTTGCTAGACTAAAGTTGCTGTCCCCTTTTAAAATAAAATAAATAAATTGGAACCATCATAAGTTAGCTTAGTATGAAAAGTACTTTTAAAGAGCTGTTACGGGTGGGACAAATTTTGGACATTACTAAGCACTTTCATGGTTTCTTAATTCATAATTCCGTTCTGCTTCTTATTACTTCCACATGCCTTTATTTTATATTGTGTCATGAATAGAATAATTAAACTTAAATCCATAATTATATTTTGAACATAATTTTAAAGTGTTACACGGGTGGGACAAAATGGTAAACACATTTATTTACTACAAAATTAATATTAATTGATAGAAAATTGTATTTTTATATAGTTGTAATTAAAGGCCTACCTTTTTACAAAAATAATATAGGTCTCGGATAGAACCTACATGTAGGGTAGGGCCATTATATAACAAAGTAAGCTTTGCCTAAATCAATCAAGCTAAGTGTATGATTTTTTCTTGCAATACGTGATATATGGTAGAATCTGGTATTGTGGTAGACCTACTGAAATAAGGATAGGCTAAAACAAGCCAGCAGTATTATAGAAATAGAAACTAGTAGGATGTGACCTTTTATTTCATTATAAAACCCTACTATAACTATAATTTCACTTTTTACTGATGCCCCTATTTTCCTGGAATGGCTGTAAACGGTCTATTACAACAAGAGACTAAAGACAGACGCTTTGAACATATTTGTAAATTGCATCGTTAAAATGTATCAAACTCCACGATATTCGAAGCATTATACGAAGCATTGAACGAGAATCGTGACATTACTGCCAGACGTCACCCTGCCTAATGGTTGTACTGATGAATCAACCCGTCATGCGTAAACTCAAACGATTGATTTCATGTTGCGCCTATCAGCATCACACGTCTAACGCTTGTTAGACTGTTGAACTGAAGATAATTGTACGTTGGGCATAACTGATGGAATAACCTGCAAGGCCTTTAGATCAAACCAAGCTATATAGAATAGTGGGTGAAACGGAAAGAATTAAACAATATAATGTGCGATTTATGTTGGAGTCAATGTTATGGATTCAAGTTTGAACAAATGATCAACTATATAATAAATGGGTCCGGGTAAATAAATCGATATTTTAATACGATATTGATATGTGGGAATATTTTTGAAATCAACATTAGAACTCAAAATTTAAATATAAAAATTTTTTGGGAAAAAATTAAAACTCATTTTTTACGTTAGGATAAGTTTTTTAGGAATTTTGTTTTTAATAAATATCTAAACAAAACGTACTTTTTTCTTCAAAGTTTGGCTTGCGTGATTAGTCATGATGGAGGTACCGAGTACCAACCCTAAATGTTAGTATGATATAGTTAATTGAGTGAGCTCTGAAAATAAATATAATACTTTATTGATAACATAAAGCTGAAAATATGTTCAATTAAAAGCGAAAGAAGTGCGTCTATTGCACAGTTTGTAATCATCTTATTACTTAAAACATTAAATATTCCAACCAAAATATATGTTTTCATTTGAAGTGATATGAGAAATACAATTTAAATTCATTTGTGAACATCTATAAGAATCCCTTTTTGTTCGCCATGCGTTTTCTTGACATTACTCTTAAACAAGAACGCTAGGCTTAAATGTAACTCCTGGTTCACGATTATAGCCACTTCGGGAGGGAGCGGTTCCATTAAACCCGGTAGATCTACCAAGGAGACTTGAATGCTGGAGGAAGTGTTGTTTGTTTACTTCATCGACAATCTATTGATGAAGTAGCTTGATCCGACAATCTTAGTAGCATTTGTGCGAGCAAGGGTAGAGGTGGAATGAAGCAGAATTGAAAGTAGCAGACTTATCAAGAATATATAACCTCCAACATACCTTTGAATTATACTTCTATTCACGTGTGTATATGAAAACGTCTCTTTCTCGTGGGAAAACTGCCCAGGAAGTATGCATGCCCCTCTTCAAGTGTTTGACAGGTTTTATGGAATTTGGAGAATTGTAAAGGATGTTTGATGACTGTTTAACCCTCTCGTTACCAGTCTAGACATAGTATGGCAACAGAAAGTTCTAAAATATTTTACGGGTAAATTTTTGGGTTTTCAGTTTGACCCCAATTTCTTTCTTTTTTCTTTTTTTAATAAAATATAAATATATTTTTTACCCAATTTAAATTGGACGAATAGTGCCTTTCTAGAGAAAATACACATCTGCTATAAAAGGCTAAAAACGGAAAAATTTGATTCGTCCTGGAAAAGTAATAAATTTCCAGTGCAGCTGTTATTTGAGAAACACAAAACCTAAAATAATGTGTAAAAAAATCAGGAAAAATTCTAGTTTTCGAATGCATTTCAAATTGTAATTTTAACAAAAAATTAAGAATTGATTTTATTTTAAATTGCTTAAAAATTTTGATAAAAAACTAAATTTCCTACTCTTTTTTTTTTTATTATTACAAAATTATCTAATTTATACAAATTTAATTCGGTAATTTAAGGGTAAAGATGACTCAATCTCTTGCAATCCCATTAACGACTGAAGAACACCTCGTAACAACTTAAGGTCGTGATTACCGGTGGCGGGATTCGATCCAGTACCGTCCACATAAACCACTACTGTCTGTTCCCTTTGTGGTTCAATTAACTCCCGTCCCCTCGATTCACAAACAAACATACAAGAAGTCTACCCTGGCCCTCAACTCTTCAAACCCCTCATGAATCCACCTTTATAATGACCTACCCGCAATTAATTCAACCTAAAAATGTGGTCGCAACGAAAGCATCATATTCCATCCAATCAATATCAGCCAACACACGGATTAACCGACGTAATTTCCTCATAGCCGGAAGTCCTAATCGTTACCTAGGGTTGATGAGCTTATGCTGATTGAAACGTTGATACCGAGGCCTTGTCGATAATATTATTCTGTGTTGCGTCATGAAATGTTATCAACGGGCGCCAGCGACAGTGGGGCTCATCCGGGCGACGTAAAGGCCTGCTCTCATGTCAGTCAAATGGGGGGATGGTATTTGTATATGCGACTAAATGCGCACAAATATTTGAGGTTATGATCGCGGCCTTGTACAAATCAATATCATGAAGGAGATAACATGGCGTCAGCAGAACGGTAGACATATTGGAGGCTGACATTTGATCCCGGTAGACTCAAACCCAAAGCAGGGTTACTAAGAGTAACCAAGAGGAACCGGCGTGATTTGATGTTCGGCGAGTTTCTTGTCCTGCAGCCATAAATTATTACAACCTAGCATAATCGATAAAGAAGGACATCTGTACGCCACTATCATATCAGATTTTCAATATTTATCATAGATCATTCAGAATATGCGTAATTATTTGAGTGTTTTTTTTGGCATTTTGACAGATTCTTAATTCTAGAAAAAAATCTATAATAAATCAATGGAAAAGTGCTATGATAGATGCCTTCATTATTTTTTTTTTTTTACATAATAATATAAAATCACAAATAGATGCGACTAAAATTGTCTGAGAAATTGGTAGACGCGTAAAATGAGCATGCTGCTTTAAGACTGTTGGATAAGCTCGAGCAAACCACGCTTTGACGCAGAATACAAGTCTTGGAAGCTCTATCGTTTGTCTTATCGGGTTATGGTTTGAACCAAAATGTCAAGTAGGAATGTTTGATTGTCGTTAACAGAACACGATTTCCAATTATTACTTACTTTTTTTAGTAACTGATTGTAAATATGCTACCAAACAGATAACTTGCAGTAATTTCCAAAGCTTGCGTAGGGGGAATATATATTTGAAATGTTAAAATTTGTTCTAATAGTGACATGCGCATGCGCTCATCCCCTGTCAACATCGTCCCAAAAAAATTTAAAGTGAAAATTGGAGGTCGAAAAGTGATCTAGAGTCTAACCTGTATGTAAAATTAGCTGGATTTGCCGATAAAGAAATTTTTTTAAATGGACATTTAACATTGTAAGAAAAGTTCGACCGAGCTAAAACAACCGTCTCGATTATGAATATTTACTTTAATTAATTGTTTTTCAATGTTAATGTTAAGAACCATTTTAGATTGGTATGATTCTCTAGTATCTATGTGGAACAAAAAAGAAGCAAGTATAAGCCGATTAAAAAAAAGTCAAAACATCAATTTTCGCAAATTTCATGATTTTAAAAAAGTTTTAAAAAAATCGTGTAAAATCACAGTTACAAGATATAATTTTTAAACGGACATTTTAGTGTTTTAATTTGCTATATGTGGTAAAAAATAATTTTTGGAGTAATAGCCCCTTTTACCCTTCTTTGACAATCGTGACGAAAAGGTTTCTACCACTTTATCCTCAGCCAAAGAGTGGATTCTTGTATCGAATTTCGAGTCCCATAAAGTAAATCTTTCCTGTGCAGTTTTCCCACGAAAGAATTTAGATTTATCTCTACTTCATTTAATACTTAAAATATTTTCCCTTCAAAGCTGCTCAATACCATTCAGAATATCTTCACCTCGTATTTATTTCTCCCAAGTATAATTTTCTATCCATAATTTCTTAGTCACTCAACCTTTAGATTAGCTTCGATGAGTAAAGAGACGTCAAACTCTCAAATGGAGCAACGAATTGATTTCACTTATCAGATTATATTTTGTCTCCCCCCGCTTGACATCCGCCCCAGTAAAAATGGTGGCCGTTGTCAGTGGAGATAAGTTTTAATCAAGACATCTGAGGGGGATCAGAAGGTAGAGATTCGAAGCTTGAAGGGGTTTCACCCGTTCAGCAGGGACTAAGCAAGGGAAGCGAGAGGTAGACGTTAACCTGGAAGACAACATACTGACACGCCGTCAACAATGAAGATTGCAATTGAGGCGTTTATTACAAAAACAGACGATGTCCAAAAACACATTTTGCAGGAAATCAATTAAACTTAATACCACTCGTAACTATGTGACTGTGAGTGGGTAGACTCTAAATACGGATTTTCTTTCTTTCTTTCTTTCTTTCTTTCTTTCTTTCTTTCTTTCTTTCTTTATTTAATGTTTTAAAATTCTAATTTTTTGTTTAAACTGACCATATTGATGATAGTTTTTATTTCTGCTATTACATTAATATCTCGGCCTAGGAAACATTTTCACAAATATGTTATAATAACAAAACTATGCCTATATCTAATATTAAATTGCAGTTATTTTAAATAAATACCCGTACTATTCTAAGCTTAAATGCAAAAGTAAATAAAACCTTCATAAATTTATTCAAATTGACCCACACAACTTTAATACTTTCCTCATTGGTGTTTCTCAGATTTCTCATCATGGTTTATTTTTTATCTTGTCAACTATATTTCCTTAATTATTGTTTCGTTTTGTTTTGTCTTTTACTGGATATTTTTATTTTTAAATGTCTTTCTGTTGTACACTCATCCCGTAACACATTTATTTTAAAAATTATAATTCAACTCTCTACTATTTTATTTACTTTTATGTAGTACTTTAGGAGACTAAATAAATAAATAATGATTAAAAAACAAAAATAGTTTTGTAACCAACAATAATTGTGACATACAGAATATGTATTGCATCACTCTTTAGACTTGGTGTATTAAGGGAGTTGGTAAACTGAAAGCATCCCATTTAATGATACAAATATATACGTAAACATGGCTGCCATTCTGATTCTTCAGTTCTCTTTTGACTACATAAGTAAATGATCTGCTTATAAGCATCTTGAATGAGGGTAGCTTTATAATTGGTTTTCCATAGAACTTAAATTGTTGTTCATAATTTGAACAGCTTAAATATAATTAAAAGATATGGTTAATTACAACTTGTTATTACTTGATGATAAGCTTTCATTTGAGGCTGTATTTGGTTTGTCCTCTTTTCAATCTAAACGCAACGTATACAAAATGGCGAAATGAACATCGAAATCATTTCTATACAAACTTCGCAGCGAAACGAAGGAAACGTCAACGAAAGAGGAAACGAACGAATGAAAAGGAAACGGATTATTATAATGACTAATGCAATAAAACTGAGTGGTTCCAATATAACGAAATGCCTTGGGAGTTTCAAAGCTGGAGAGAATCGTGAAATTGTTGCTGCCGAGGTTGAAAGCTCAATAAAATAGGGGGGAGGCAGGGGGGGGGGGGGGGCTCAGAGAGCTACGAAGATACGCCTCGAACATTATTTAGATTGCAGCTTACTAGGTGTTAAAAAAAGGTACTGTGTGATGATGAGCTTGGGAAAAACCTAGGAAATCTTTGGGCTTACTTGCTACACGCGTGAAATAATTTCTGGTGAAAATCTCACTTCTACGATTTTCATCTATTTTCTAAACATCAATTCTGAGCTCTCTTTTAGATACAGAATATACTATCGTTATAATAATAATATGGTATTTTTTCGTGCACAACGTACCCAGGGTATAATGCATAGGTGTCTTACTAGGTATCTTCGAAGGACAATTTGTGAAAGGATGTCTTAAGAGGACTCAATCCCTTGCATTCGCATTAACGACTGAGAAAAACCTCGGGAAAAACATGTCAGAACTGCCGGTCTCGACGGGATTTGATCCCAGGACTTCGCGAATCAGAGTCGCGCGCTTAGCGCTCCAGCCAACACTGTCGCTTCAATCATACTTAAAATGTGAACCTATGTACATATATATCTGTAACGAAGATCATTTTAAGTATGTAACAATAGGGAATTTGCATAACATTATTATAAATAAATAAATAAATAAATTTTATTTAGAGTCTGCCCACTCAGTTATATAACTGATTTTCAGTGGGGGACTTTAAATCAAAGCGACCAAGCCAACCCTGCAGGCCCCGACGCAATCGACGAGTGAGCGATAACCAACCAAAGATCGATATTTTTTAATAGGAAATATAGCAATCAGTGGTATGGACAGTGCGAACACCCGCGAATCAACGCCAGAATCAACAAGGCCGATTCAGAACAACTCTGAAATTTATTATGTGCTTCGTTGCTAGGACGGCTCCAAAGTCACCGTTTACAAACTCCTAAGACAAGAACTGATGGACTTAAGTCCAAATCAGAAGTTAAAAAACTTCTGACTTTAGCGGGAATCGAACCCTGGACCTTCTGCATTGGAAGCAGATACGCTAACAACAAGACCAACGAGCCACATGGTTCTACTGGTTAAGGCCACCTTCCTTTACACAAAAATATCTTATTTTCTTGATTTTGAGAGTATTTTCATTTATAAAATAAGGGTGAAAGTTTCCTGTATATTTTGGCGGGAAAAAACGGGTCATACGTCACCAGCCTTCATGATACCAATCAACCAATCACGTAACGATACATCAAGTTACTCGCTTTCGGAGATTATCTTGGCTGTGGAAACATATTTTGACATCTCGTTTGTTCTAATATGCTTAATATTTTATTTTATACATTTAGTAAATATCACAACGTAAGCTTTAACCGCATTTTAATAAGTAATAAGTAAAAACACAATGTTGATTATAAAACTTGGAAAACAACATCAACTGTTGTTTATTGTTGGCCATTGATGTAAGAACCAAAGACTTTGGTAAAAGGAGGGAATTTCGTTGTTTATCTAGACGGCCGTGTTCGTCATGAGGGCCGGTGACGTAGGCAGCCGTTTCAAAATAAATGTGCGGGAAATTTAAAAGGTCAAACTTTGACCCTCAATAGATATTGAACGATTAACTTTAAAAACCTTAAATTACCGTTTATATCATTTTTAGACGAATATCTATATATTGCACATACTTTTTCCGATATCTGGAACTTATGCAAATTCCCTACTCATCCGCCAACGTAACGTAAAAAGCATTCGTGAATCGGCCTAATTATAGTAATAATACCACTGTGGTAAATGCTTTTCGTACCGTTAGTTCATTCTATTCCTCTTGTATATTTATTTAAAATAAATTTCCTTTGTTTACTTTGAATTACATTTAAATTTAGATTTTGTTTGATTAATTACATTCGTTCCATAACAATATTCCATAACGTTCTACAACAATATTGTATGAAACACCCACATACATACCACACACATACTTCTTAATACTTCTTAAGAAGTGAACAGTTGAATGTCGCATCTTCGAAATGACAGAATGCAAATCGACGTGTGTAATATTTTCAATCGGGTAGAATTGGATTTTTTATTGTAAGATTTCATGTAAAAGGGAAACGCACGGGACTCTTAGAGGTAGGCTCTTACTATAGGTAGGGTTTCTTTGAGCAATACCATATTGTTATTAGATTGAGACAGTTAATAATCTGGTTGTGTTTACGTCTAGACTAGGCCTATCTCATTCGACATTTAATCTAATCAAACCTAAACAAATTTCGACAAACAAAATTTCTTACGACCTCGACCATCCACAACTGGTGGATCCATTACCAACTAAAATGTACGAATCAAATCTGGCTCAAATTTTAGAATCGGGGCCTAGTAAAAGTGTAAAATGTGACGTTATGTCCTATGTTGACTACTAGATTAGTACAGCCGACTTTTATACATGATTTTCAATCCATTGCAATTAGTACGATTAATGACGGCAATTTTAAAATGTACAAATAACATGGGAATGGATGGGTGATTGCCAAATCTTCACACAATTAATGCCAGATTTGACCACTCACGGCGCTAGTTGTATTAACGCACTTTGCCACCATGTATTTTACGTCAATACTACTAAACAATTCAGCAACAAAAACCTTTAAATTAAACAGTGAATAACGAATCTCCTATTCAATTATTGACATTATTTTACAAATGAGGTAAGTTATTAAATAAATAAGTACTACATAAACAAGCAAAAAGGAGGGATACGCATCGTAAGAAGGCTTTGTATGTATGTGGGCTTTGACAGAGAGGTTTATGAGTTTCGTGGTACAATAGACAGGTATGGATTTTTTTAGGTATATATATAAAGTCCTCCTTCTCCCCCCCCAAAGGGAAAGAGAAAATCTACAAATGAAAAACTCTTACTTAACCCGTAACGCAAGACGCCCCTAGGTTCACAAATACATTTTAAAACTGATTACATTCCACCCCCACCCCCCCCCCCCCCTCCTCAAACTCTAGATTAGCATCCTGCGTATGGGGAAAACTCAGTTGCTCACTACAAAGCAACTCAATTATCTCACTTCTAAATTAATTTTCCGGCGATTTATGAAATTTAATTTGCAAGATGGATAGAACTAGAAGCCTCTGTGGTGTATTTTCGTCTTCCGCACAGAGCGTTCGCATAAAGTGTGGAAGAAACACGAAAATTAGATACATTTTCGAAAACGTCGCAGCCGAAGAGAATTCTAAAGCGAGAAAGGATGGAAGACAAGGTTTAAAAGATGTTAAAAGTTATTAAGGTAACGATGTGTTTAAATTCATCGAGAATTTGAAAAAAATATCAATTTGCAAAAAATAATTATTTTTCTCACAACAACACGAGTTCAAGCGCACCAAACACGGCAACAAAATAACATCCATACATCTCACTTCTAAATTAATTTTCCGGCGATTTATGAAATTTAATTTGCAAGATGGATAGAACTAGAAGCCTCTGTGGTGTATTTTCGTCTTCCGCACAGAGCGTTCGCATAAAGTGTGGAAGAAACACGAAAATTAGATACATTTTCGAAAACGTCGCAGCCGAAGAGAATTCTAAAGCGAGAAAGGATGGAAGAGAAAGTGTAAAAGATGTTAAAAGTTATTAAGGTAACGATGTGTTTAAATTCATCGAGAATTTGAAAAAAATATCAATTTGCAAAAAAAAAAATTTTTTTCTCACAACAACACGAGTTCAAGCGCACCAAACACGGCAACAAAATGACATCCAGTCAGAACGTAATAATAGAAATCTAGCCTAGCTTAATTCTAACTATATACAGATTAAATTACTTAATAAACTTCCGAAAGACATTTGAATAATTACACCCATAAATAGTTTCAAAAGTAAAGTAGATACTTGGAGGATAGAAGTATCTAAATATTTGTAAGCACAACATCAAATCCTTGTATGAATGTGATTTTATCAATTAAATATGCAATATCTAGGTGCCCGTTAGGGCGCCGCAGCCAAGGCGTGGCGCGCTACACACTCGGGCACCTTATACAGCAAGCAGAGTTGGGGTGAATTCGAGGTGTCGCCCAGCTGTCAATGTAACGTGATGTAAACTTAGAAACTATCAAAATCAAAGTTTTTTAGGTACCTGACAACACATGCCAAATTTGGTTGGTGTACGAACATTCCTTCTTGGTGAAAAGATGACTTGAAACTGTCTAATTAATCAGTTTCAATCGGCCAGCGATTCTGACCAAACGAGTGGGGCTTTAAGTTCATATTTTACATGATTGGAGAAACGATTGTTTAGCGTTTTAGGTTTTTGATACTAAATCGGTGAACATATCTTATGAAATGCTACAAAATGCTCACTAAACTTTTTAAAAAATGTATTCCAAGTCTGTTGAGAACTAGTTTAGCAATCTATTCAAATATTTTATGTGACTATATATTGGATTGAAATGTTCCTATATAATTCATCATTTACCATTAGAAGTGCAAGACACATATTTACACACACATACATACACATATTTAGGGTTATCTTGGAAAGGAAAAAATAGATGCTACAAAAAGCTTAAGTTGAATAAATGATTGCTAAATATTCTAAATTTTAATGCTAAAAAAATATATCTCTGAACATGATCTATTCTGTCAATCGTGTGTTCCATTTTTTTCTACTTTCGACTGTACAAAATAATATAGTATTTAGTATTGCATTCAGCCCACTGCTTTTTCTAAAACGCACGAAATACACTAAAAAAATCCTGGTTTAAATTTTTACGCCAGCGGCACTGTTGTTGGGGGTTGAGCCCTCAAACTCCAATGGTATTTTACGCCCGGTTCCTTACCCGATTCATATAACATCATCATACACAGCGTGGCATCCAACAACAAAGGACAATATGTGCAAGTTGGAAAGAATTCAAAATCATACCACCAGACATATCATGGGTCACAAGGAACCTAGTGCTTCTACGCGTCGTGTTCAATGTCGCCTTACCACCATTGAACAACTCATGAAGCAAGTGGACGTTTTGTTCTTCAAAAAGATGTTGACTGGCTGTGTGGACCTCGACCCATTCCATCGGGTGTCTTTGAACCCTCGAGTTTCAAGACGTTACCAGGCCCAGTCCATCACGCCACCATTTTGCCCGAACCAGAACCTACATAAGTGGGTTTTACTGCCGAGCTGCCAAAATTTGGAACTAATCACAATCCTCTGAAATACAAGATCTTGCTATGTCTGCTTTCAAGAGAGCTATTACCCTAAATCGACTTCATTGTGATTGCTTAAATTAACTTAATCTGATTTTGACATCGTGAATAGTTAATGTTTTGTTAATGCGTCTCTTCTATATGTTTGTCTCTGTAATGTTTTATAAGTGATGGTTTGTTCTCACAATTTGTTGTGTAGAGGTTGGCAGACACCTTGTGCTTGGGGCATTCTGCCCTTTTGTGTCAATCTTCCTATACTAAGCCTTAAAGTGGAAAATAGATAATAAATATTAGTACCTTGGACTTATAGCGTGTGTGTGGGTGCGCGCGCACTCAGTCATATGTGTACGGTGACTCTTGACTGCCCCCCCTCCCCCTCCAACTCCCCCCCCAAAGAGAAACTCGAGAAAGTGCGTCTTTAGAAAGCAACCGTAGTGTACTAAAATCTTCCATTTGATTTCCCTTGCGACTAGGATAAGAAAAACACAGAAATGACAACAAGTGAGCTTCAAAACTAACCACCATAACGTGAAGCTTACTTTTTGAAGTTGCTATGGGAAAACTTCTATATCCACACGTTTCATGTGCGTTGACTCTGATCAAAGATTAACAATTAATAAATCGCAAATGGTTTTATTGATTATCTTCACAAGCACACGCACAAGCACACGCACACGCACACGCACACGCACACGCACACGCACATGCACATGCACACTCCTGCCCTAAGTGGCGTATCCCAGGGGTGGGGGAGGGGTACATAACCCCCAAAACCCCAAAAAGTGTAAAAGTGCGCATTAACGTTTCAATGGAGAATATAGAATAACTGTTTTATCGCAATACTAAAGGCAAATTATTACCATCTGACCAAAAGAGTATTTTAGTAGATACAAAGTTGGTTATTGTGATACTTTAAAGTGCACAGATCTTCATCAAAATGACATTGAAAGTGAAAACTTTTAGATTTATAACTGAATTTTAGTAAATAAAAAGTTAGTCACTGTGATGCTTTAAATCGCACAGATTTTCACCAAAATTACCTTGAAGGGGAATTTTTTCCGGGGGGCCCCCGCTTAGCCGTCGGTGCATCTATGAATTAATTTTTTTTAACTCCCCCCCCCCCCCCTCATGAATTCCTGGATACTCCACTGCCTGCTCTAACACTCTCACACTAATAAAGTACATTCACACTCGCAACCACACACACATACAACATAACATCCATATGTATGATATTATTCATCGATATATATGTAATAATAATAATAATAATTTTTTTTCACCTGTATGTGTTTATTTGATTCATGTAAATAATTTGTCCCTACTGCTTTGTTAATGTTTGTGTTGTAGGTATATATCATAATAATATTTCTAATGGGTAGCACTTGTGGAGCTTCAGTAAACGATCAACAATAATATTACTAAACATGCATGGTATATGTTTGTTTGTTGATTGTTGAGTTACACTCAGAACACAAAGCAATTTAGTACATGTTTATCATGTGGCCCCAATATCTGCGGTACGTAGAGCCGGAGCTTCAGAGTTCGATCCCCAGTCGGGAAAAGCTTTTACGACAATTAATTGCTATTAATCAATAACCATGTCCTATGACCAAGCTTATGTTTAAAAACCACGAAGATTGTTTTAGTCCGTCCCCATTTCCAAACTAATGTTCAGGTTGTGGGAAGCGTATTCTCTATTTACTCCGTCTATTTTGTCTTTCTTAGCTGCCGGTTAGCCAGACCTGACACAACTTCTTCAGCCTCCTCTTCATCTGACAACTCTTCCATATCCTGCTTATTTCTAACCTAGTCTTTCCATTTTTTCCAATCTTCCCACCATCTTCCCAATTCTACCTCCACCCAAGAAAACTTATTATTATTTCTAAAAGTAATTGTGAGTTAATGGTTTAAAACACCTAAGTATAAATATGTTATCTTATCACCACGAACTGGTAGCACGCTCGAAAGTTGTAGTAAAAAAATGTCCGGTTCATTCTGAATTTCCTAAAATTAAGCATTGACTCATTTGCTCGTTTATGCAGAATCACGACTTGTGGGGAAACAGGGAGAATACATAAATCATTTTTTAAATATGCAAATGCAGGAAGAAGGTTGAGAAACGATTAATTTTAGAAATACGTGTTTTCCTATTTTATCTACACATGAGCAGAAATCGCGACTTCAGAACCCACACAATATAAAAACTCCTTTTTGATATTATATACTAAATATCGTACAACTACAAATTTTAACAATTATTACTTGTCACATCTCAATGTTCACGAAAAGTGACTTGAATGTAGTGTCTACTTGATTGGTTTACACTTCTATTTTGAATAGGGCCTACACATGTGTAGCACTTTTTTTTGCGCAAAAGCTTTATATATTTTGAAATGGCCTCAACAACGACTAATGGGGTATTAGTCGTTGTTGAGGCCATTTCAAAATATATAAAGCTTTTGCGCAAAAAAAGTGCTACACATGTGTAGGCCCTATTCAAAATAGAAGTGTACTAAACCAATCAAGTAGACACTACATTCAAGACAGGATTTTAAATTGTATTATTTACTACATTTTCAAGATAATGAAAAAGATTTGCAAATAAACCTAACAAAAAATCAACTAAAAATATAATGAACAAAAACCTCAAATGTGATCAATCATGAGCAAAACATTCAACTAGTTGGCACTGTACTCAACATATTAATTGTTTGCTTTTTAGTCCTGACTACAACTCATTAATGTATAATATACAAACAATATTAAAACGATGAAACATGAGATTAATGACATGATTTGTAGGACTATACACTACTCATAATAAACCCGGTGGGTATAATATTTCAATGGTTTATCAACCATCTTCTTCAGGTTAGACAATTTTAAAACATGACAACAGAACCTGAAGAAGATAATTGTAACCACTGTGTTCATTTTCATTTTTAACACTTTAAGCAGTGTAGGCCTACATTCACATTATAGTCGTACCAAACATAAACATACAAACTTATTTAACAATAGTGCAGTGCTCATTAGTGAAGTACAATAACAATAGTACGTACTCACAATTGTTGTGAGGGTCAACTTTCAAATTTGAACCCAGATAGGCCTACACAATTTTTTTTTTTAAATTTTACCCACTTCAAAAAAATGCAAAATAAAAAATTAGTACTATTTTTCCCATCCAATGGACAAAAAGTGAATTTTTGAGAGAAGATTTAAAATACAAATCTCAAATCTGCAAAAATGGCTAACAATTCATAAAATTCGTTTTTTTCCCGGAAATGTAACAAATCTCTAGTATTACAATTATTTGAGGGTATCCTATAGTAAATTCGTCCTGGAGTTTAGATATGGTGGAGGGTGCCGGGTCATTAAACGCGAGTAGAGAACATAACATTTGTTGAATTTTTGGTGGTAGGCCTACCAAATCAACTCTTTTAAGACACACTTTTTTTAATGTTTTTTTTTATATAAAACAATGTATTGTGTTACTTTATCTCGTAGTACTCAGAATGTACATTTCTCAATTTTATAATGGGGAACGCAATCCGGTAAGTGTTGATTTCCATTTAAGTAGGCCTACTCTGAATTAGGTTCTTATCTCAGTTTTAGTTTTAATACTATGTTTATGTTGTGTTAATGTTTTGTTGTTGTTTTGTGTGTTGTAGGCCTTCTTATTTTGGCTTTATGTACTATTCACCTCTTCAAAGTAGTCTTGTACCATGTAGCCTAGTAAAGTAAGTCATAAAAAACTTGTGATCTTTAACGTCTGGCCCGAGACCACTTTGAATCTGGCCCTCCAAATATTATTGACTGCACACTTAACAAATGAGTCTCTCGCCACCAACAACCAAAGAAAAAACAATATATCGGTACACCAGTTGAGTTAGTACTTTCAGGAAAGAATTTGGTCCTGCTGGGTTATTTAACTTGAAAAGCCCTGATGCAAACTCGACGGAAAGGACTTTGTGCCTCGTGACCGAGACGTGTATAGGCCTATTGAGGTAGGAGGTAGATGGGCTAGACTCGAGAAGAATGCACCTCTGCATTAAATCGTGGAAACTACTGCTTAGCAATCAATAGATTATAAACTAACATGTTCAACATCAAGGAAATATTAAGTGGTGGTCCAGCAAAAAGGTTGGACTTTAATTCAGAAGGTCCTGGGTTCGATTCCCGCTACAGGTTATAGGTTTTTGGGAGACAATATTCAGTTAAACGTTGTGTATGATAATGAACGTCAACCAATCATGAGCAACCGTTTACTAGGCTTGCATTTCCCTTCTTGATTTTCAAGAGTATAGTAATTTATTCTTATTCTTGTGAGTGTTGATTCATCCGTGCATTAATCAATACAAATACCATGTGTTATGTCCAAGTAAAGAAAGACACAATTTATTCAATACAATGCGTATTGAGTGGTAGGGTTACTCATTACACAATTCAGTAAAACTTCTAGATCAGGCAATAACAATTATTTGGAATAATGAATGAAGAATATTTCTTAATCCAGAAGTCTACACCGTGAGCCCAAGCCTACTAATAGCCTTTCGCGGTGGCACATACGATTAGGGCGCTGGTCCAAAGCATTTTGCTACGAGGACGTGTGTTCGAATCCCGCATTAGGCATGGGTTTTTGAAATCGTTCTTAATCGTCATCTTTCAGCACTCATCGTCTTGAATAGCCTTAGTGCATTTAAGACGTTAAGCAACGAAAATCACCATCGTCGTGAGCCTAATAATTCAACAAGTGTCAAGAATAGTGACTGCTGTCAATGTGACTCACCTAACCTCACACCATAGAGAAATAACCTCACACCTGCAGATTGGATGATTGATTGACGTGTTGATTGACTCCATCGCATCCAAGGTGCTCTTGAATCTTGATCACACTAATAAGTAGGCCCTACTACCTCTCATACCCACGACACTCAACACTTCTTTCGTTAATCGTGTTTCAGTTATTAGATTAAGATAATACTTGAACAATAATAGTTATCGCAAAAAGGTTAGGTTAGATACTTCGTGAAATCTCAACTTTTTTACTGAATCCGCGCCAAAGTACAACCAATCGCTACACCAACACAACCTAGGAGTAAATTGTGAAACCACATGGTTATTCCGTTTCCGGTGGCTCCGTCACTAAACAAAACTTATAAAGCATGTTCGCCAACACTGAAACGTTAAACAAGGCTGGAAGGCTCTAAGCATTGATTAAAGAAGGCTATCGCTGCTCTAAGGTAATAATGTAATTTCTCATGTTATTATGATATTCAAAATTATAGAAAAAAAATTATACATTTAGTCTAAAATATCAATTGAACATAACAACTTTATGATGCTATTTAAATTATCTTCAGTCTTCACAAACATATTAGTTGTGCGGTTGGCTGTAACTGTGCACCATAAATAAATAACAATATGGTCGCCCGTGTATACATTTTGTAACTTTACAACCTGTTAGGTATTTGAAAAGAGGTACAGTAAAGGTACAGTTGGCTTTGCAAATCGCAAAGGTAACTTGATTACGAGTAAAATATCATGAAAGCGTTTATTTGAATATTTATAATGAGGCCAATATGCTAGCTAAACAATGTTCTGAAAGGCTTCACCATTATTTTGAGGTTATGTAACTATGTACACATCTAAAGAACAGCTTGCGAAAAAAACTGGGAAAAAAGGGGTTGGAAGATTTGACTTCCTTCAACAACTTTTAAGAGAATTCAGAGCAACTAAATCAAATGGTAAGGCTAGGCTAGACACTAGGCACTACGTATCATTAATCATAGATAGAGCCTAGATTATAGGCTAGAGTGGCCTAGCCTTGCCTAGGTCCAGTTACAGTCTACTGCCTAGGCACTTGGTAAATAACTACGTAATCTAGCCCTAGCCTACATCACACACGTTCATTGAGCTTTGGATGAAGGTGCCTTGGTCCTCCTAGGCCTAGCTGGTTGCAGACTGATGTGGGTACGCCCTAGGCGCCTAGCCCTACCCGTTGAATTTGCCTCAAAGCGCTTAGTGATCAAAACCAAACCGCCTTGGCTTACACTTCAAAATCGCTTCATGATGCATGCGCATTCACCGCCATATGTATATTCTGCAACCGGCTTTGAAGAATACGTTTCCAAGTGTAGGGCCTATTGATTGACGACTTAAATCACGCACACCAAAATGCCTTGGTTGAAATCGCATTCAATGAATTCAGTTTGGGATTTTCTCATGGGCCATATTTTATCACTATGTACACTAGGAGTTAGTTAGTATTGTTTTATGGCACTCAACAGTAGCACTAGAGTTATCCGTGCCCATTACACTAGGAAGCACATTCTTACAAGCTGGTTGCAGAGTTCAGAGTTTATAATATAGGCCCTAAACCTAGTACATCTCTAGGCTATTATGGCGGTGGATGCGTATGCATCACAAAGACGCTTTGAATTGTATTGCTGGTTCCCTCCAAGTCGCTTCCGATTTAGCGACTTGATCGGGAGCGCTTTGTTAAATGACCCTCCACTGGTTTTGCAAAACCAAACTACCCCCCCCCCCCCTCCCCTACAAAGTTTGTTTTTGTTTTACGGTATATGAAAATCTTGAAAAAAAGTCACCTCCTTCCCATGAATCAGGGTTAGATCTGCCACTGCATTTACCGGGTATGGCAAAAATCAGGCCTAAAGATAGACTAGGGCTGGTCGTGCTAGTAGTGGTAGTAGTAGTAGTAGTGTACCCCAAGTTTGTACAGTTCTATTTAACTCGCTAGGGTGTTGGCCAACATCTGTGGGCAACACAACAATGGTTTAGCCGGCACCTTATTTATGAATTTTTGGGAAAAGGGAGGGGCTCGGTCTAGTTCTGCAGCATAATTTGTGCCAAGTTGACATTCTTGTGTTCTTGTGGCCTAGCTAGCCTTCCAACCAGTGGCGGATCTAGGACATAATCCAGGGGGGTTGGGGGCGATTTGCGTGTGCATGTACAGTTGTGGGAAAGGGACTAAGCACGGACGTTCGGGGGGTATGTGGGAGCAGATTCCCCCATTACTAGCGCTGCAGGCAAAAAATTTGATAATCAGGTTTATAGAGTGCATTTGGTGCGTTTGAGAAAAAAGTGGTGGGCGGAATGCAATACCGAAACAATGTAGTGTCTGTGCCTCAATTTGTTTTGTTGTCATGTCGAGCTTTCAATTTGTGGAGTGGAAACTTCGGCTAGGCGGTTAAATAGTGCTGGATAGCTAAGTAAGCAGCATTTCTGGTTTTGTTAATATAATATACCGGTACGGTATGTAGGAGTTACACTGTTCTACTTGTACTCACCTGAGCCACTGGCTACATGACCTCGTCACTACACACTCACTTCTCGTCACAAAACAGAGCGAAGCTGACCGCTGGGCGCTGACTCATCAACATACAATAAACCAGACAGTTCACTGAAACGTGCTGACAGAAACTAACCAAATCAGCCACTGCCAGCCCTTGTAGCTCAACAGGCCGTGTCCTGCTGCTGCTGTTGTCAACGGCACGGCGCAATTTTGCACTCGCCACCCAGACATCAAAGGCGGTAGCTTATGCCATACGTAGGTGATACGTACGAGTCTTGGGCGTTGGCGGCACCGATCGTGCACAATCACATCCCGATCCAACTTCACTCCACATACAGCTTCACTTCCTCCCCTACTGCCCTATGTGATTATCATACTTTGTAAGGTGGCCTTTTATACATACTGTTGTAATATATGCAGTTTGCTACACTGTTTGCACAATAAAATACCTAATAAAATAAATAATAATATAATTTGTTTAACTTATAAAGAATCTTGGGGGGGGGGGCGATCACCCAACCGCCCCTCCCCCCTGCATCCGCCACTGCTACAAACCTACTGAAATGTTTGAATGTTTAAACACATAGCCCTTGTTAGTGTTTAAGTTCAATTTTTTAATTTTTATTGATCCATTGATTTATACAGGGTACAAATATGGATGTCGTCACGGGTCATGGTCATTGGTCATTAAACCCCTTCGACAGTCTGTAGGTAGGCGCTAGGAAAGCTAATGACAACTTACCGGTACAACTATGTACCTGAGTTTTAATTGTTCTATTGTTACAGAGGTAAAAGAACAGGTGCTGGCAAATCTAGCAAATTTTGCTTATGATCCAATCAACTACGAGTTCATACGCCAGCTAAAAGTGATAGACTTATTCCTAGATCTGCTTGCTGAAGATAATGTAACAATTGTTCAATTTGCAATTGGTGGACTTTGTAATCTGGCTCTTGGTAAGATATGTTAATCTACTGCCACAGAAGTTGTAATTGGAATTACTTTGAATCTCTAATGGCATAGGCCTATAGCCACTCCATCGGAAGTTTGCAGATGGTGACGTCACCGACAAGCTAGTTCCAGCCAATCAGCTGACCCTAATTTAAAATACGTACTGATCGCTCATTGGCCAGCCAAACCCTCTAACATCTGCATTGTTTCGATGGAGCAGCTATACCAAAGTAAATTCCTTAGTTCTAAATAGTGAATAATGTTACGATTACGATCATATCACCCACATTTAGAAACAATATAAGTGTAGGGCCTACACCTAGGCACCATATTTGTGCCAATATAGGCCGCAGATGTACAGCATTTCAGAATTCCCATTTGTAATTTCAAGTTTTCTTCAGAGCGTTACAAATTAATGTGAGTACTTACGAGCGTGCAGAATACACGAACGTCTTGTGAAGACTCTTTGGAGAAAAGCATAAAGATAAAAGAGTAGAATATATTCAAGTAAAGTATTATTCATTAAAAAAGGCATCATCATCATTGTCATTGAGTAACCTGGTTTTATTGTTTGTATTTCACCTACCTATCCCATGACTGGACAGGACCCTTATTCTATAACGGTGTGGTTAGGCCTACTTGTCGTTTCACAGCTCTGTCATAAGTTGTCGTTTCACACGAAACGGCAAGATGTTAAAACAGAGATTCTTTACCGCCAACGAGAACTAAAGGTTTCGCGAGCACAGGGATTTGGAAAAACTTCCAAGCGGCTGAGCCATCGTAGCTCCTAAACCAGTTTCAACCAATCAGAAGCATCAGAATGCATCGAGTCTGGTGGGCGCCACTCGGGGGTCCCATTCTCTACCGGAGACACCACGCATCTCTAAGAACATCAAGCCCGTAGCATGATGGCCGGCTCACCCGCCCGTCAAATCATAACCTCAGTTTATTCGTTACTCTTGAAAACAAGACCGCTAGTAAACCTAAAAACTACACAAATGGTCAAAATTAAATATATAAAGACACTTCTGTTCAAAACATTACAACATATTATGTCAAATAGATTTTGCAGGCTTTGAGACAAGTTCCCCCAAACAGTTTGGTTGGGGACAACTTGTCGTTTAAACGAAACGACAACTCACAAAATAGCGCTATAGAATATAAAAGTGAAATTCTCGTTTTGTTTCAACCGACAAGTTTTCACAGCGCGTTATATAATATGGGTCCAGGTCGGCCATTGTTTGGCTATAGAAATGTCACAATAATAACAGGATGTTATTGTTATTATAAAGTTATTTTAAATTAGGCCTAAATTTAAATGCAATGTAGCAAGTAAGGAAATAGTTAGACCATATATGCCTAAGTCCACAACACTAGTTTTATTATGTAAAGACCGCTCATGGGATGTGTATTCTATAGGCTACCAAATAAAAGCTTGTCAGTCAGGGACCAAAATCAGAGTCGGCAAATGAAAGCTAAATTTTGTTTAGGCCCCTATGTTTATTTCTTGCAGATCTTGAAAACAAAGGGTATCTTCTAAACTGCGGTGCTGTTGGAGTAATATCTCAATGTTTGGCGTCTGCAGATGAAGAGACCGTCCTCTCAACAATCACAACGCTCATGTACTTAGTGACACCGGAGTCAAGAGCAGGTTTGTTACCCTGGAGTTATCTCGTGACCAACCAACCCTGGAGTTATCTCGTGACCTGTACTGTAGCCTATTAAAGAATAACAAGTCTTCCTTCTTGCAGTTGGTCACGTCTGACCGGTGGCGAGATCTCCTCCCTCCACGCCCTCTTGATATCTACCTCCCACCACTCCCCTTTGGGTTTCCTCAACTTCCGTCACGGGCCTTACAGAGGAGGTGGAGATTTCTTTTAATTTCTCAACCCCCACCTGCCCCTTGGTAAGCGTGGTCCAATCAACCTTTGTTTCCATTTGAGAAGGAGTAGGCTACTTTCCCAGGTCTGTTTAACCCCATGTTCTTCTCTCGTAGTTCCACTTATGATCGTGTGTGCCTAAACAGTTTTCTCTAACCATCTGTAGTTACCCCCATCTCTCCTGGTCTTAAACAACTAGGGATTTGATCAATATACTGGGGGATTTCACGTTGTAAATTATTGGATGAGCGTAGCGAGCGAAGCGAAGACTTCAATTTCACTGACCCCTCAAAAAATTTAGCTCCAATGTTTTTTTTTTTTTTTTTTTGTTTGTTTTTTTTGTCTGTTTTTTCGCACGATTCCGGGCAAACGGCATATGCGATCTTAATGAAAATTGGAGGGGACCTTCGAAATCTCTGAACTTAGACGTGCCACGTTTTTGGGTATAATCGAAGAAATATTTCTAATGAATATCGTACTTTTACGATTTTTTTCGATTTTTAGTGCGATATTTTTTACTCATTTGGGCAGATTCTGACCAAACGGGTAGGGCTACAACGTTCATATTTCACATGGACATTAAGATTATGGTGATGTAGTACCTTTTGAAAGAAAAAGTTGAAAAAGTTAGCCAGAAACCATAGAAATAAAGTTTTTAATATGTGTTTTTTGATTTTAAGTGCAATATTTTCGTCACATTTGGGCCGAATTTGACCAAACAGGTGGGGCTACAACGTTCATATTTCACATGGACATTAAGGTTATGGTGATGAAGTAGGCCTACCTTTTGAAAGAAAAAGTTGAAAAAGTTAGCCAGAATCCATAGAAATAAATGTTTTAATATGAGTTTTTTGAGGTTTATAATAACAATTAACAAGTAACAATAGAAACTTGACAACAATCACCTACAACACATTCACAAAGCACTTGCAAAGGAAAAGTGGTCCCACGCAAACTAAAAACTTACGCTCATCTATCAACGCGGCGGGACTTAAGCGTTTTAGTAAAATGTTTTTTTAAAAATATTTTTTGTTTTGTGCTTTATTAATGTATTGTATAGGGCTACCTACATTGTACCATTTTTTCTATATCCAAGGTTTCCCTATGATTGTTATTTGTTACTATATTGCTTTTACTAAAAAATGTTAAGATACAGTAATCTGAATTTATTAACGTTTATTTCACATTAAAAAGTAAATAGGCCTACATCATCATCATTATCCATCGCCGTTTCCTAATTCTGGTTGGGTCAGCTTGGGTTTTGCAACTAAATTCTTCCACCTCTTTCTATCCTCCCACAATTGTGTCTCTGCTACATGCTCCCAGCTCTCTCCTCTAGTATGAAGGTCTCTTGCTATGGTCTCCTTCCATCTCTTCCTTGGTCTCCCCCTTCTTCTTCCTCCTTCAATCCTTTTCTCATACATTCTCCTGGGCATCCTCTCTTCCGTCATTCGTTTCATATGCCCAAATCATCTCAGCCGTGTCCTTCCCATCCTGTCACCTAACTTCAACAAAAGTAAATACAAAATTCTTTAAACTTTTTAAACATCAACCTTCACATTGACCTATGATTGTGATCTGATTAGACAAGTGAGCGCAGCGAACGTAGTGTTACAATTCAAGTCAAATTGCACTAGATCTGTTTTTTTGTGAGTGAGTGAGTGACTTTGCTCCAGAACGGCCGAACGGCTAAACAAATTGTACTGAAATTTTAAACAAACATCTGGTACAAGTATTTAGCGTTCAGTTAACATTTTGAGCAAAATCTATTGCGATTTAAACCTACAAGACATAATAAATTGTAAATATGGTCTGAAATGTGTAGGATGTAATTTAATGACAATGGTTTTGTTTTGTTCTTGAAAAAACGTTTTTATAGAATCATTTTTAGAATGTCAAGCAGTGACCAAGGTGTGCCGAATCTTGCTCACTGAAAGTTCCCCAAACTATTGCTGGGAGATTGAGTAAATCTTGCAATCTTTACACGTACTATTGTACTGGCTATGTTTTCCATAGTAGGTACCGTACTGTATAGGCAATTCAAAACATGTTCAATAATTTTTTAATACAATCCAGAAATTACAAAAATTTAACCACTTAAACTCCCATATTCCAGGCCATACATATTACATATTACAGGCGCCAGACAACTACAGACTAGAAAAACGCCAAAGTCGTTGTTAGATGAGTGAGCGAGTCATGTGTTGAGTACCCGGGAACATTTGCATTTATAAGTTGATTGATATTATATGAGGTATTATCAATACGGTTTTGAGTTTAGTTGGTATACGAGCTGTAAGGCCCTCTCTAGCCTATGATTGGCTAGGGAGAAAAGACCCATGCTGACTTGTTCCAGCCTTAGGTAGGGTGAGGAAAGGGAATGTTACCGGGTAGGCCCTACTCAACACATTTGCTCACTTTTCTAACGACTTTGGCGTTTTCCTAGTGATATTGGTATGATCTTGATTCTTGATTGTAGGCCTAAATGATTTGTTCATTTCTTCTATTTTCAGAAATTTCAAGTCCAGAGATTGTTGGTGTAATGACACAATTTGCAGACTCGCCCAACACCCGCCTTAAAAATCTAGCGACAATATTTCTCGAAGATTACTGCGACAATTCAGCTAGACCTAGTGGATCAAATACGCTCCCGTCAACGAGTTCCACTGTGTGAAAACAAACTCAGACTCTGAACCAAAATGGCCATGAAATGTGTTTTGAAAAGAGTTGTATTTGAAAAACTGTGCCAATGTAGGCTTAGTACAAGTTTGAATGGCATACAAAGTTTTGGGACGATAACAAGTGACACAACTTACAAAAATAACAATCGTATTCTGACAGAAAACGATAAACCGTTGAAAACTGGAGATTCTGTCAGTGTGAATAGATCCATAACGGTAGAGGATGTTGATGAGTTCTGCAAATTGACAGGTGACTTCAATACAATACACACACAATCGAGGATTGTCCATGGTGCATTGCTCAATGGTAAACAGGCTTTCTGGCTCTTTAATCTTTAGGGATGGACAAACCTTGATTTCTGAGTTTCCAACCAAACTTATGTACCAAAAAAGTTCCAAATTTCGAAGTTTGAACTCTTACAAATTTGTTTTAAAAGTGAAAATAAGCGGCTCTTAGCCCACAAATTGGTGGGAATGGAGAACTGTTGCTACTTTAAAGATTAATTGTAAATTAACCTTTTGTAGAGTACGCCCGTATCTAATACGTGGAGTTTAAAAATGGCGCCAGGAGTACGCCCGTATCTCATACGTTTGCCTTGTGTGGTCGAGTGTGTTGTCTTTCCGTTTCAAGTTCTTTGGATAATTTTAAAACAGACGTGTAGCGTTACCTCTCGGCAATAGTAAGAACTATTTGTAAGGCGATGTATAGTGCTGCCAACTTTATTGTAAATAAATAACTAAATGCGAGTGTTTATGGAAATTGACAGTACCACGATGTGTTTGCGAGTTATTGTGGCCGCCAACGCCGGACTGTTGATTTAGGAGACGGAATTACCACGGTAACTACAAATAAAATAGATGAATCTGATATTAGAGACAGTGAAGTATTTGTTTTGATACTAATAAGATGTAGAAGTCAAGTAGGGACTAGCACCCATTGCCGCTACAACAGGTGGGCGTAGGCCTACAGCTAGGGCTAGGCCTAGGCCTAGACGTGCTGTCAACCCCCGAAACTAGACCCCACAATTTTTAATTTTGATGATTCAAATAGTGATGTAAGCCCTAATTTGGGTTTTCAAGTGCTCGGCCTAGGCCTAGTTAATAAGGAATGACCAAAAAACAGGATTTTGTTAAATGTAAAAAATAACCCACTCCAGGGGTGTAGTAAGGTGAAAGCTAACTCACTCGTCAAAAGGTTAAAATGCCATATTATCATGCTAATACATTTCGGTGTTGGAATTGATTTTAACGTTCATAATATATGCTATATATAGGCCTACTCTTAAAATGGAAGTCATTTCAAGTCAAAGTTCGGGTAAAGTTTCAAATTTTTATAAACCACGAACTCAAACTTCTAAAAAAGTTTTGAACTTTGAACCCAAAACAAACATTCGTCCATCCCTGTTAATCTAATCTTATTAAATTGTACGTACAGTACTTCATAGTGATGGATAATATGTATTAATATTGCTAATGGATGTCAACTGGCACCCATTACCCGCCCAGTGGGTGCTAGCTAATGATCAATAAAAATTAGCAAAGTACAAAATATATGTATATACAGACACTATATAGGGGCCTACAGTATTACGTTTTCCAGGGTTAAACGATAAATGCAAAACAATGAATGTGCTGCCAAGTGCTAACCAAAAACAGAAACAAAATTTTTAGTGTTTTTTTAAGCTTACCCTATCTTGCAAGTTTTTTATCGTATTTAGGGCCAATTTCATTGTGTTACAATGTTTGTTGTTTAATGTTTATTTTAATACCGGTAGGCCTACGTAGGCCCAACTTAAAAAAAAGGATTTTTTGGGTGGGGGAGGAGTTACGCTATGCTAGGCGGCAATGAATTTTTGACGGGCGGGCCGCCCTGCTAATCGGCTCTGCGGAGAACACTGGATACGGTCGTATCCATGACTGTTAGAGGCATCGAGTGACTTGTCGCATCTTTGTCAGGTTTCTTGGTTGAATTTACTTTTAGCAATTTACCCAAAAATATCTCTAAAACTCGCCAAATCGAATCTATAAAAATCAAATTTAAAATAATCCGGCACCCATTTCAATGTGCCGTCACTGCCAATAATGTTAAGTGACAAATTACGTTCTTATTTTCCAAAACGGACAAATTGACAGCCTATTAAAAATATGGCCATTCTGGCAAAGTCATGTAATTTATTGAATTAACCTAAAATAATTAAGACACCCTGCAGAAGCTCAATTGACACTTGAGCAGCAGTGCGCAGTGTCGGTGTGTGGCTGAGGTGGGGAGGAAACATATTCGTACAAGTGAATCTGACTCTACACCTGGTCCAAGTTGAAATAATCTCATCGTAGTATTTTAATTTAATACTATGTGTGATTGTGGAATAGAAACATAGAAGAATCAGGTATGAAAATAAGCATTATAAAGAGTGAGGTTGTAACTCTATGCCAGGAGAAGGGGACACAAGGAATTATCAAGCAGAGATAAACATTGGGGAGAAACCCTGAAAGTGGTGGATAGTTTTAGTTATCTAGGAAGTGAAGTAATGGAAAGTGGAAAGATTAAAAAGGAGATTAACATCAGAATAAAAAAGGCCAGTAACTTTTACCAGTGTGTGAAATGCCTGGTGTGGGATAGGAAAATACCCATTCAGTGTAAGATGACACTATATAAAACATTTCATACCGATTCTTACATAACCGGTATGTGGCAGAAACCTGGACAATGGGAGATCGAGAAGGGAGTCATATACAGGCGGCAGAGAAGAGATTCCTGAGGAGCACAGTGGGCAAGACGAGAAGAGATAGATTAAGAAACACTGACATTAGAGAAATACTAGGTGTAGAAAAGTTAAGTGACAGAATAGGAAGGACAAGGTTGAGATGGTATGGACATATGAAACGAATGGGGGAAAATAGGATGCCCAAGAAAATGTATGAAAGAAGAATTGAAGAAGGAAGAAGAAGACAGGGTAGACCAAGGAAGAGATGGAAGGACATAATAGCAGGAGACTTGGAGGCAAGAGGAGAAAGCTGGGAAGATGTGGAAGAGATACGATTGTGGGAGGATAGAAAGAAGTGGAACATTTTTGTTGCTAAACCCAAGCTGACCCTGCCAGAAGCAGGAAACGGTGATGGATAATGATGATGATGAGTATTCTAATACAGGCATTGAAATATGCAAGTGGAAGCAATCGCTGATGTAGCAGATGTTGGGGTTGAGGTGATTTTTTATTTTTTAATGTAGTATTTTTTTAATAATAATTGCCTCTGCGAGCTGTAAAGCCCAATCCACTCATGTAACACTGCTGTAAACCGGCCTCTCCAAGATACGAATCGTTCTGATCTGATTAGTGATTTAGTAGATTTAGATTAGTCATCTGCATCTCTCACAGGTAGAAACCTGCTGATTAGATCACATGATATCGAATTGATAGAAGATAGGCCTAGATTTGTCAAATAGGGCACGGGTGTTTTCACCCCCAACAATTAATTTGCTTGAGGAAAAACTATTTTTTAAATATTTTGTTTTGTGGCAGGCATATACATATACTAGTATTAAAACTTGTCTTTTTGCTAATTGCTTCAACAGCTTACTCTGACAGCAACCCGGTGATATGTTCTTGCAGGGTTGGTGTCTGGTGTAATGGGCACGATGCTCCCAGGACCTGGCTGTCTGGTCATCTCCCAGACCCTCAACTACCCCCAGTCTTGTGTCGCTCCTGACACTGTCACCGTGACTGTATCCGTGACGAGCACCCGTAAGATCGTGAGTTGCGACTTCAGCTGCCGCACGGCTCAAGGTGTCATCGTCCTTCATGGAGACGCCAAACTAATCATGAGGAAGTAAAACCAATGTGCCTTTGTGCTAAATTATGTAGGTTAGTTTGGTAGTATAGTATGGTGATATAGGTACTAGGCAATCATAATACACTGAATTTTATAATCTGATAATTGGATGTGTAGCATGATGGCATAATAAGCCAAATGTGAGTGTTTGAGAAAAAATATTGTAAAATATTAAAACATTTATCTCTTAAAAAATTACTAGCATCTAAATAAATATTGCAACTTCCTTATAATGAAATGTAAGTTCCTCGTATTACAGTATTGCATACTGGGCACATGAGTGACATAGTCCAACTCTGGGGGTTAGAAAGAAAACTATTGTCCACTTTGGCACTTTTAAATCAGTTTTTATAACTGAATAGGATAGTTAGACATGTGTCCAAATAATAATGTAGCACTAGCACTTCATGTAATGTACAGTGTGTGGAAACCAAATACTAATTGCTAATACTAAATACTAAGGTGTAATTACTAATTACTTTATTTAACACTGCCAACACTGCCTGACACCTAAATATCTGGGTATCACACTGGATCGCACGCTAACTTTCAAGCAACACTGTACAAACACGAAGGGAAAGGTCAGCGCCCGAAACAACATTCTACGAAAGCTGACAAGCAAAACCTGGGGAGCACAACCATCCACGCTCAGGACATCAGCGCTCGCACTGTGCGTGTCGGCCGCCGAGTATGCCGCTCCAGTGTGGAGCGCTTCTGTGCATGCGAAGCAAGTCGACGTCGCAATTAATGAAACAGTGCGGATTGTGACGTGCCGCCTAAAACCAACCCCAGTACATAAGTTGTACCCGCTTATCGGGATAGCACCCCCTCATATCTGCCGGATAACCGCAGCAGACGTGGAAAGGACGACGCAGGAGACAGACCCTCGCCACCCCATGTATGGACACCAACAGGCGGCAAAACGACTTCGTTTCAGAAAGAGCTTTTTGACCAGAACTCACGTTCTTAGAAGTTCACGAGAGGCAAATCATGTCGCCCACTGGAACAGCGAACTGCCTGCACCGAACATTGCACCAAGGGAAGAGATCGCTCCAGGTGGTAACTGTCCCTTCGCGGTTTGGCGGACATTAAACCGATTAAGAACTGGAGTGCCGAGATGCGGGACCAACATGCATAAGTGGGGCCTTTTACCAGCTGACCAAGAGCCCATGTGTGAGTGCGGACAGGTACAGGATCCGAGTCACCTCCTGATTTGCCCCCGCCTCGACGAACCATGTACCCTGCGCGATATCTTGGAAGCAAATGCGAAAGGAATGGCTGTTGCAAATTTTTGGAAATATTGTGTTTAACCGGACACGGAAAGTAAGTAAGTACTTTATTTTATTTTTTTTTTTTTTTTTATTTTTTTATTTTTTTCTATGCCAAAAGCTTGATTGCCTTACAGGGCTCGAAATGAACGTCGACGTAAGGCTAACCAAAACACTATGTCTATCGGTCTACCAGTTTCCTCCGTTATCTAAACATAGGTACAGTAAATAAATACTGGTATGTATTGATTTTCCCAAACTTGTTTACAAATTGCCATGGAGACGTACAAATCAATAGCCCAGATCTTAGGTCTCATGTTTGGTGTGCAAGGGTGAAAAGAGTAGGCCTACTGCATACATGTGTTGTTGACACTTGAGTAAAACCTATACAAATACATGCCATATTGATGGTGTACTATTAGCGGATTATTGTATTGGCACGTAGTGTACTCTATTATCTGTGGTATTAGTGAGTGAAATGTCATTGCGAGCAGTTGGTAGTTCTCAAAACTCGATAACCCTTGACTGGATGGGTGTAAACGACAATAAAGACACACAGTACATACTAAAGATGAAAGACAGAATAAGAAAATGGATCACTGTTTACTCGTAAGTAGTAAGTCCTTTAACTACAAAGTAATATAAATGAGTTTTATTTAAGAGGAGTTGCCGAGTACTGGTGTAGGAAATGTGCACGCACTTTGGTTTGGCAAACCCTAAGTTCATCATCCATTAAAAATCGGTCTCTTCTTTTAGAGGATACAAAACCCAGGCTAAAGTTCAAGGTCTATACTCATGCGAGGCTTATCGCTTTCAACTGATCTCACAGACTGAAGATGGGAAATATCTTGTCTTGTAGCCCAGAGACGGCGTTCGCAACTAAAGGTAGAGCACTCACACCTTGAATTACCGTAAATGTGTAGGCTACATGTAGCAGTTATTACATCTTCATGCGACCAACACATTGTAGGCTTCTCTTTTTCTTTTCAACAGAAGAACATCAGTCGCTTGCACATTTGCATAGGGCAATCAAATATGGATATATTACAAAAGTTCAGAAGTTTTTAAAAACAAAGTAAGTTCTTAAGTACAAATCATCATCAGCACAAAAAAAATTAATGTGTAAATGTAGTACTACATGTCGCCACTTTGTTTGGATACACCCACAGCCGTGGTGAATGACACAGGGATGTGATGAAAATACTTTAATAAAGTTGTTTCAATGGAAGAATGCAGAGAGCTCAAAATTGTTTTTCTCACATAACAACTTTGTCAACTCTATTCACGAAAGCTCAGCATAGATCTATCACACGGAGGAAATCTGTGATCTAGCACAGATAATTTTTGCTTGTGTCGGTAAAAGATATTTCTTTTTCGTACACAAAGACGACATTTCACTTGGCAATAACATTGGATGATAAGAAAAGTTTTAAAAATATCTAAATTATGACTTCTTTATAAGGGTTCAAGCAATCGATGCCTTCGACCAGTGGGGTCGTCCACTGCTGATGATATCAACCTGGCACGGTAACAGTGAATTAGTCGGGGTGTTGTTAGCTAGCGGAGCAGACGTCAACCAGCCAAGCTGTGAGCTGGGTCAAACAACGCTGATGGTTGCGTGCTTGAGAGGGTACGCCGACATAGTTCAACAGTTGGTTGATCGGGGAGCTTCGTGGGATGCCAAGGACAAGTATGTATTCAAGAGAAAGAAATTGTAAATTATAACATTTCATTTAAATAAGCACGGATATTGTAATTGGTTGACCAAAATAGGGGGCAAAGCTACTGAATCAATGGATTGTTGACAAAGGATGATGATGATTATTGTTACTTAATGTCTCATATTAATACACTAAGGCTATTCGAGATGATGAGTGGTGACTGGTGATAGATGACGTTAAAGGATGATTACAAGAGACACATTTCTTAATCCGGGATTCGAACCCTCGTCCTAGTAGAGCCATGCGCTTCAACCATCAACTAATCATATGTCTACAAAGGACACACAAATAAAACAATCAGCATTGATCTCTTTGGTGATGGTTACTGGTTTAAAAATATCCCCTTTTTCATTAAGGATAGCCCATTCCCCTCTGATCTCCAGTGTCACCAAAAACACTGTCTTTCAAAAAATCCATGTCAATTGGAGTTCATGTTCGGTTTTTATCAAGAGATGTGACTCAGGCACAGATGGGCGGACAGAAAAGTTATGCATAGGGAAGCTTTCCTTCCTAATTTTAATGTACAAGTTATATGCAGCAAGTTCAATGAAACTGTAAGAAAAGGAAATGAAAGTAGATTGTTCCTTATAAAATGTTACATTCTTTCTTTGTGCCCATTTGTTACAAACTTAAAAAGTAAATAGGTGTAGTACACTTGGGAGTTTGTTTAGGTTTGATGGTTTTACTTTGTGAGTCATCACATTAGGAATTTCATAGTTGCATAAAATATGATTTAATGATGGGGATAGGGCAATGGTCAAACTAATCTTCCACCAGAGCGCAGAACAATCGAGGTTTGACCACAGAAGTCTTTACGTTGTTAAAATAAGAATTTCTCAACATTTTGAGGGCAGTGTATTATTGTTTGGAGAGTGACAGATTTCCCACCAGAGTGCAGGACGATCGATGTTTGGTCAGCTCCATGTGTAAATTCCTCTGGAACCAAAATGTAAAGAGTCCTGTGGTCAATCCCCGATCATGCGATCCTGACGGCGAATCGAGGCGAACCAGCTTGGCATTGCCAGGCTATTGTTGATAAATTTATGTTTTCTTACCATGTTTTCTCTACGTTCTTCTTGCAAGGAATGGTTGCACTGCTCTGATGCACGCAGTGGACGCTTCTCATATGGAGTGCCTAGAGATTGCATTGGAGTCGGGTGCTGGCATAGAAGCAAGAGACAATCAAGATTGGACACCCTTGATGCGGGCAGGTAAACCAATCTGTGCACGGTAATACTTGATCACATCATGGATTAACAAGGCGCATTGATAAGCATCTCTTGGTTAATTATTCTACTGCGAAAACTAGCCCCGAAAAACAAAAACTCGTCAAACATTGTCGCCATTTTTATGGCTAAAATGGCCGCTAATATTATTGGCGCTAAAAGTTTAGGCCTGAAAAGAGAATCACATACGCACTGCCCCATAATGTTGCAGGTCCAGTAACGTCAGTTACTATTCTAAGCCCATGATCAAATCATGGAGTTATAAATAGTACTGGCGTAACTCCATGATCAAATCATCGGGGCTCTATAAAATAGAATTTATTTTCTTGATAGTTGGATGAGCGAAGCGAAGATTCCATTTCACTACACTGGAGAAAAAAATCCGGAATGTTTTTTTTTTTTTTCTTTCTTTTTTTTTGTATTTTTGTCTGTTTGTCCACACGATTCCGGCTAAACCGATACTCCGATTGCGATGAAATTTTATGGAGGCCTTCGAAATCTCTGAACTTAGAACTGCCACGTTTTTTAGCGCAATCGGAAAAATTTTTCTCATGAAAATCGCAATTTTACGATTTTTTTCGATTTTTAAAAAATTTCTTCGACTTATAACACCTACATGCTTTATCCGATTTTAATGATTTTTGCACAGAACCTTTATTTTATGAATTAAGATATTTTTGTGAAATTTGAGCGCAATTGAAAAAATATTTATCATAAAAATCGAAATTTTACAGGTTTTCTTTTTTCTTTTTTTAAACAATTCTTCGACTTAGAACACCTGCATGCTTTGTCCGATTGTAATGATTTTTTCGCAGAACCTTAATTTTATGAATTAATATATTAGTGTAAAATTTGAGTTCGCAATCGAGAAATTATTTCTTATAAAAATCGCAATTTTACGATTTTTTTAACAATTACGATTAATTAATTTTTTTTTTTAAATTAAATTAATTTTTAATTTAATTTAATTTAATTTAAAAATTTTCAACTTAGTATGATTTTGCCACAGAACAACAGAAAATTCGCATAACACATGGCAGCTCAATGCACCAATTACGCTCATCCAACAACGCGGCGGGACTTAAGCGTTTTCCTAGTAGTATTCACAACTAAGTAGTAACCCCTCTGAAAATCAGTTCTGTGGCTGAGAGGGGATAGACTCTAGATACAAATTTATTTATTCTATTTTATCACTAGGAAAACGCTTAAGTCCCGCCGCGTTGTTGGATGAGCGTAATTGGTGCATTGAGCTGCCACATGTAATGCGAATTTTCTGTTGTTCTGTGGAAAAATCATTATTAAGTTGAAATGTTTTTTTAAATAAAATTATATAAAAAATTAACTTCATTTTTTAAATTTGTTTTAATAATCGTAATTGTTAAACAAAATCGGAAAATTGCGATTTTTATAAGAAATAATTTTTTGATTGCGCTCAAATTTAAAACGAATATATATTTATTCATAAAATTAAGGTTCTGCGAAAAAAATCATTACTATCGGATAAAACATGTAGGTGTTAAAAGTCAAAGAATTGTTTTAAAAAAGAAAAAACCCGTAAAATATCGATTTTTATGATAAATATTTTTTCAATTGCGCTCAAATTTCACAAAAATATTTAAATTCATAAAGTAAAGGTTTTGTGCAAAAATCATTAAAATCAGATAAAGCACGTAGGTGTTATTAGTCAAAGAAATTTTTTTTTAATCGAAAAAATCGTAAAATTGCGATTTTCATGAGAAAAAATTTTCCAATTGTGCTCAAAAACGTGGCAGTTCTAAGTTCAGAGATTTCGAAGGTCTCCATAAAATTTCATTGCAATCGGAGTATCGGTTAAGCCGGAATCGTGTGGACAAACAGACAAAAATACAAAAAGAAAAAAAGAAAAAAAAAACATTCCGGATTTTTCTCTCCAGTGTAGTAGAATGGAATCTTCGCTTTGCTCGCTACGTTCATCCAATAAATCTCTCAAAACAACTTTTTAGTATTAGGCCTAATACATGGTAGGCCTACCTACCGCTAAGTAAATTAAATGAACTTTTTCGCTGTTCTTATAATGTGGAAAATTAGAAATTTGAAATATAATATTGCTAAAGTATATAATTTTTTTTTTTTTTTACCAACAGAAAACTATGTGCAAATATGACAAAATTGGTCAAATTTGTAGGGAAACCTTTTTTTACATAGAACGTTAAAATAAAACATTGTAGGAAATTTGCAAAATATTAATAATCAAATTTGGTATGGGTATCATTATTCACAATGACAATGGTAAAGGCATTCAAATTCAATAGTTTTAGAAATTAGCATTTAGCACAAAAGAATGTATATTCACTATTCAGCAAAATATTAGTGGAAGGAAATGTGTGCAACCTAAAACTCAGGAATTCAGGAAGTTAGGAAAGAAAATCTGTAAGCAATATTTTGATTTAGATAATGTGTATTTGTGTGATTGCCTATGTTTGGATTAAAATCATGATGGTGATTGTTGTGGCTTCCACAGAATATAACTAGGGGTGTGCGAAGCTTCGAAATTATCGAATCCGAATCGAATCTTTCAGGATTCGAATTCGATTCGTCGTTCGAATCCAAAATCGTAAAAATTCGAAGTATTCGAAACATTCGAATCCGGCGCCAAACTCCCGAGAAACACGCTAATAAATCGATAGGTCGATTTTATAGTTTGCAATCGATCACGTGATAACATGGCCGCCGCGTACGTAAACGAAGAATTTCCGTTCGCATCTTGTTGTTCAAGAAAAAGCGATGTTTTCTCGCACGTAGCATTCGAAAAACAACAGTGCTCCAGTCCTCTCTTCTCTCGATGCTGGCAGGCTGCCTGCAGGCGTTGCGCAAGGCCCTACGGCGCAGCGCGCTCTCTCTCTCTCAGGCGAGCCCTAGCCGGCCGGCTGCCAGCTCAGATGACAGGCGGGCGCCCAGGCAGGCGCCGTGTTTATGTCAGTCAGTCTCCCTTCACATAGCAATGCGTTTGCATTACGTGAACGATGTCCATCTCCGAACTCGTAAGTAATAATATGTGCGGGTCCATACAACACATGTTATGTTTAGTCCTACTAATGTGCTCTTAAATGACAGCAAGAAGTTTCCTCGCAATGTTATCTTGAAAAGTAGAACAATGCCAAAAGATAAGATAGGCCTACCGCGCGAGATAAATACATCGCGTTCAGAGAAGGCTGGATGTATGAAGTGTTGTTGATTGGCTGAAGATGTCACGGAGTCTCGAAAACGTGGTAAAAACAATGAAAAACAGCACGGGACCATGAAATTATGGCATTTTTTTATGTTACTTGTTCCGTGTGAGGTAAAACCAATTTTGGATTCGGATTCGGATTCGGATTCGCGAATCTTTGTGTTTGGGATTCGAGATTCGGATTCGAAATGAAAAATTGGATTCGCACACCCCTTAATATAACCCTATCAAATCAATTTTTGGTGTAGGCTTACTGTATAGAATAGATGAACATATCGCATTTTTTAATTTTTTTTCCTCTGTAATTTTGTACACGAGATACAAAAATTACAGAATGAGACAGGAAATTATTATTCTGTTTTCTTTTATTATTACCGGTATGTTTAAATCTCTTGATTTTGTTTTCTAGTGATGCTGGAATGCACATTGCCGATCATTGAAAAGCTAATTGAGCGCGGAGCTAATGTTTCGGCACATGATAAGCGCAACGTCACGTGTCTTATGTTGGCTGCCCTGTCGGGTCGGGTGGAGGTGGTGCAAATATTACTTGCCAGAGGAGCCGACTCTGTTGTCAAGGATATTTATGGCAACACTGCACAAGATATGGCAACAACAAAACATTACCAGGTAAAACAAAATTCATAGAGTTGGTCTCAGTTAAAGGGGCTATTAGCCTATTAGGCTATTACCCCCCAAAATTATTTTTATCATATAATCTAGAGCGTGATACTACAATAAAATGACAGTTTAATTTTTTTTATCTTGTAACTGTGATTTTGCACAAACTTTGTAAGTTTTTTTATCCTGAAATTTGCCAAAAAATGGCATTTTATCATGCTTATTTTTTTGTTCCACATAGATACTATTACAGCATAGTACTGATCTAAAATTACCCTTCATAACATCATATCTTGAAACTGTGCACAAATATACACTCAAACACACAAAAATATGCATTCCAAAATCACACCCCCTCTTATAGTAATCAGCATATTTTGACCAAACCACTTGCTCAAATTACGAAACAAAATATATAAGATTTACTATTGAAAAAAAGGCTGTAGAATACGTCAATAATGGTCAATGTTTTTTGTATCAAAATCCTCCAAGGTTACGGGGCATTAAGATCGTCGCCATGTTATTTCTTATGGGAGATTTTTGCCGATGGAACCTAGCTCGAAAATTACCAAGTTTGATCATTTTTTTACGGTTGATCCCATCATTTTTCTATTATGTACTTTCTAAATTCATAACTTCATAGCCTGAACGAAATATATTTTTTGAGTTTAGCGGGTGAATACCCCGTTAAGAATGGTATTACCGAGGAATAGCAGCACTGTCGTCTTCCGGCTACCTTCGCATTGTGGCCAGTGGTTGGGAAATAACATCACATGACAGTAATTCTCTAAAAATTAAAAACTATTGATATTCAGCATTAAAACTGCTTCCAAAAATGGAAACTATTTATTTTAGGTAAACACTTACATGAACTGGAAGATTAAAATTTGATCGTCGTGTAAGAATTGTGACACATTACGGAAATATGTGACCACCAAACACTAGAGTCGACGTTGGCAGCAATTGTGCGGGAAAATTTAAATTATCAATATTCAATACCAATAGAACAAAAATCAACTTTTCAAACTGACTTATTATTAGCCATTCCTTTTGATTTACTTTACTCCCTGATGGGACAAAATTGTTTACGTGCCATAGATAGAACAAGAGTTACCGGACTCCTATTCTTAAAATATTGCTAACACTTTATGATTTTTGAATGTAGTATTTTGTCTGTTTGTATTTCTTAAGATACAATCCTGCTATGTATTAAGATAATTTTAAGCACAGTTCTAAACAACTCGTTTTAACCACATTTTATTCAAATAAAATTTAAAAATATTTATTTACTGAGTATTGAAATTTTTTGAAATATTATTATTTTACTACAACCTACACATCTGGTTTGTTTCTTGAAACGAGTTGTGCTTGATTTCAGGGCATAATCGACCTCTTGAAAGCGGTTACCATAAAAACGAAAGAGGTGAAAAAGCCTCGCCTCTTTAGCCGGAGTATGACTGTGAGTGCAGCAACTTCGCGGCCGGGGGTCAAGGCTTCGATGCCGGCGACACCTCTGATGCTCACCCAACTTAGCACTGGATCACCTGAAGATTAATCAATACTAAGCTAGACACAGACTTGCATCGGTAAAATTGCGGATGCAAATATTGGCAAAGATGGCGGAATTGTTGGTAAGTGTGAAGAATCACTCGGCGGACCGGAATTACTTCGGAAGGTAATTTAAATGGTTGAGTGGTGTTACTTACATGGTTTGTGGATTGTTTTAAGTCGGCGCACATTTATTTGGGTATGTTTTTTTTTTTAGGTAATTTGAAAGGTTTGTGTTGATTGACATATGTTGATGTTTACGTTGTGAGTGTGTGTTGTATGTCGGATGGAGCGACGGCGGGGTGGGGGGATTGATGTATTGTAGTGCTGGCAACTATAAAGCCTTTCCCGGGGGTTGGGGGGCAATGCCCCCTAGTTAGTTGTGCATCAAATTTCATTTTGGAATTTATAGTAGTTGATAGCACTGGTTTAGGCTGGATTTGATCTCGAAGATGGCTGCGTGTGGACGTGATGGTGGTTGTTTATTACGTGTTGTTAGTGTCTGTTGTTTACTTGTTTTGTGTTTTATTATGTAAACACCTCTGTGAGCCTGTTTAAAAATGATTTAAAATTGCTCTTTTATGGTTCTTCTGGTGTTTTTTCAACAAAAAAAGGAATAAATACATCGCTGAGTTATCTTTCACTTTACCGAATTGTCTCTGGCGTTAATTTTGGAGATCAATGGAAATGAAATGCAAGCAATAACCAGTCCCAAATGATAAATGACACAAATAAATAATTATTCTACTGTAATACAAAAAGAGCATTTCCAGATAAAAAACAGCAAATCATTTATTATTTTTTTTATTTTCGACAACCTCTAACAGTGGTCACAACTTTCAATATTTATTGCCCGTTTTAGAGTAGTGGTTAACGAGAGACATTTCTATGCTAAGGGCCGCGGGTTCAAATTTCACTCAATTTTTATAAATATTTTTGCAATTTTTCCTTGATATTTCACGTTTCTTGCCTGCTTTACTCAGTTACTGTATGTCACTATTTCTTCTATTGCTGAGTTTGACTAATTCAAGTACCGGTAAGTAGAATCTTCACTTACTTACCTATGTTAATTTATGAACGCAATTGGATTTAAACGCACCATGGTCCCTATAGTTGTGTTTATTGACCTTTGTGAATAAGTTATTTTATTATTATTATAATAAAAGTGTATGGAAATTGTGTGTAATTATTATTTCAAAAATTATTATGAATAATGTAACTAACTACGGTATATCACTTTTTTTAGAAATTGAACAAAATTTCTGCCTAAGTTAAGGCAAAGTTGTGTTGATTTCCTCCCAAACTACCTCTATTCCCTATAGAATAGCAAATTTGTTTTTCCCAATGTGAAAATGGTTTTATTGATGTTTTTAGCTCTTGTTAATTTATGCTCATTTTATATTTAAATTATATGTGAACTATTTTACTGTTTACATTCTGTGGAAGCTTTTAGTGTATCATTTTTATCGTTAAAGAGTCTACGGAAGTGGATTCTGACCAGTATAACTAGCCCTTGTTTTTTAGGTGGACGTACATTTTTGTAACAGTGTAACTTCACAAGATCAATGGTCATCAGCACAATGTGTGGGTATAGTCAGTGATGTCATCCATTAATAATTAAGGTAGAGTATAAATATGTTTGGGTACAATTGGAGGTCTAGTGGGGAGGTCCTCCACTTAATGTGGGTCTGGGGCGCACAGCCCCGGACCTCAGCGATAGTGGAATGCTTTGGTGTGTTTTGGTGTGTTTTGTCAGCGGGGTCAGGGGTAGAGCCCCGGTGGCAAAACGTCCGCCAGTTAGTTGTGCAGGTAATTTTATGTTAGAATCCGGGTCGGCGGGTAGTTGGTTGCACGGATTTGCGTCAAAGATCCAAGTGTGGAGGTAATGGTGGTTGTTTGTTTGTTACGTGTTGTTAGTGTCTGTTGTGCTGTGTTTTATTTTGTGAATATTTGTGTGCACCTGTTTACAAATCATTAACAATTACTGCGATAAGTTTTTTTTTAAAGAAAAAATTGTTTATTACACATCACTGTATAACCCTTCACTTTTTTTAAACACCTTATAAAAGGTGTATGAAAAAAGTGCAAAAATAAGAAACATCAATAAATACAATGAAAATCATCATCATCAATAGGGCAATGCCAAGCTTGTAAGCCTTGATTCTCTGCCAGGATCGCATGATTGGGGAGTGACCACAGGACTCTTTACATTTTTGTTCCAGTGGAACTTACACAATCATGGCAGTGACCAAACGTTGATCGTCCTGCACTCTGGTGGGAAATCTGTTACCCACCACAACAATAATACACTGCCGCCAAATTGTTGTAAAAATTACTATTTTATCAACGTAAAGACAACTGTGGTCACTCCCCCGGTCCGGTCCTGCGCTCTGGTGGGAGATTAGTTTGACCATTGACCTATTGTGTAACATCTGACCACTCTGACCATAATTACGCCACTGATACTGCCTATGCTTAAGTATTATTAGATGGATAATCTTTATTTCGTGCTCTGTTACATCCAAAGGTTACATGTATCATTCATAATATTTTCTCTTGTATTTACAATTTTTTCCTAACAAACTTTGGGGCACTGCAAAGTGCGGCCAAGTATTACTGTTAAGTTACCTCGCCCCCCCCCCCCAAAAAAAAAAAAAAAACAAACAAACAAACAAATAAATAACTAATAATTTATAACCTTTATATAACGGTTGAGTTTGTGTTCCCAAAGTTCCCGCTCTTATTATGCCAACCTCGCCAGCAGATGTCAATGTAATGTCAATGTTTATGAGCAGCATCAAAATGTCATCATTTTTTTCGTACACTTCAGAAATACTCAATTCTTAGGATATTAAGCACGGTTTGGGTTTAAAATAGTGGTGTTCTTTTTCGAAAACGGTTTTTTGGACCGTCATTTTAAGTTTTTGCAGTGGGTGGCCATCATGGTGCAAGTAGATAGTCGATTATCGAACTCGAAACTTGTCAAGTTGTCATAATCCAAATTCCAATGTTTTGTTTGTGTTTGGTGTTTTGTTGTTGTCGACTGAGGCGCACATCTTCATGTAAATATAATATTTTAAATGATGGTGTACGGAATAAGCCTAGGCCTAGGTCTATTTATTTATACGGATTTTACTAGGAATATTGTTCAAAGATTGTGAAAGTTTACACACTAGGAATGAGGTTAGGAAGGCCTCCCTAGGCCCTAGGCCCACAGATAAGGGCTAGGGCAAATATCCTATTATTAATAACTACTTTATGGCTAGGGCCTAGAACCTAGGCTTTGTGTATTTAATAGGCCTATCTCCGTCCTAGGCTAGGGGCCTAACAGATCCTTTAATCTGTTATGTGTGGTAGGGGCTAGCAGGCCTAGGAGTAGGCCCTACCTAAGCCTAGGCCTAGTCCCTACCCAGATAGGAGGTTAAATGACAAGTGTGTGGGTTTAGTCTGAGTAAACATTTTAAGGTAACTCATGGACCTTTAAATTAGGCCTAGGCCCTAGATCCGAAGGTCATAATACCAATTTTAATGTTGCATTCGGAATTGTAGTCGCAGCTGTACAGGCCAATGGTAGCCCTAGGGCCTAGCAGCTTTCCTACGATCCCGATAGCGATGGTTGCGATTTGCTTGTGAACAGTGCGCCTAGAACTGAAGCCTATGTGTACTGTAGATCTAGGCTAGGCCTAGCCTAGCCCTACACTACTGAACAACTTAACATGTAGGCCTGCCCTAGCCTTAATAAGTTAATAGGTAGGGCCTAGGCCTATATCTTAGGATTTAGGCCTATCAATTTTAGGACTAGTCTAGGCAGGCTTAGGCCAGTCTTGGGGAGAAACGCATTCCTTTTTCAGGAACTTTTGTGGGAACACGTTTCTTTCCTTAGAGCAGGAACTTGTAATGTCAAAGTTACTATTTCGTGGGAACTTTGAACAAATTTAACGTTTATTTACAAGTTCTTTTCGCCAAGTCGTAATCCCGTTGAATTCCAGAACGTACCTAATATCGTAAACTGCAGTACAGGCCCATGAAAAAATCTTGTGATATCTTGTGTTTTCGAAAATGGTGCCACCCTCGTCAGATGGCCTGGGACTCACTTTAATAAAATATAAAAGTAATGATAAATTTACTCCTTTCACATTTATTATTATTTGGGTCATTCTCAAACGTAATGACCATATTGAAAAAAATGCTTGCAAGAAAAAATTATAACATAAAATTGGATGCCTCCTTTAACAATACATTATCCAATAATTTGTTCTTACAGCCCTAAAAGGGTTTATCTAAAAAAACAAAATTTTTTTACATACAAGCATTTTCATCAATCCAAGTGTACGAAAATGTCATGACTGTTACCGGACATAAAAGTGACAATTGATGTAAGAAGTAATTTATTAAATCTATATTCATGTGCACAATAGTTTTAGTTACATTATCACACAAAACTAATACATTCAATAAAATATACATTTTTATTTTAATCACTTTTTATAATACCAAAATGTCAAGAATGTTACTCAAATTTCAAAACCTGGTAATTAACTTACTAATTAATGGACAAATGGCAAATCAAATTTTATCAAGATCACTGTTAGCAATGAAGTATTAATATTATAAATAAGATTAAAAATGTGATTCAGTTATTTTAAACTTTAAATAAGACTTAATTTAATAATTAGCTCGGGTAACGGTGTTGACAAAAAGTAACAGCCTTGACAAAAAAGTTACTTTTCTAACAGTAATAATTTTTTTCTAAGATCATGTTGCTTGTGAGTGTACAAATCAGTCAACCTAAAGATAAAATCCATCTAATCCAACAAGTTTGTGTTGAGTTTAAAGTAAAGAGACACTACGGGTAACGGTCTTGACAAAAAGTAACATTCTTGACAAGTGATCACTGAAAATCAATAAAAACAAGTGTTTTGTTACTTTTGAGTATGGCAATGAATTACAACCTCTCCCTTCAAAACATATCTACAGTTGCAGGAAATTAATGCAGTAATCCACGATGCCCTTGGTAATGTTACTTTTTGAAAGTAACATACCTGACAAGTAACATGCATGACATTTCAACTTCATTAATTCATTAGCTGTTAACAAACCCATTTGAAAAAGTAGGGTTATGTTTGCTATGAGCTGGAACTTGATTGTAACTTAACTCAATTGTTAAATAAAATATTAAATACAAATTAAATTGTTTTATCTTGGTAACATTCATGACATTGAATTAAAATACTCACCGTTAAAATGTTTACTTTTCAATTTTAAAGAGTTCTCATGTCAAAACAAACCAAACTTCCATGATGCCATGTCAGGAGCTGTTCTTCTTCTTCTTCTAGATTGATCCACTGCCTTCTTGAAAAATTATTTAAACTCTTTTACAATGGTAACAGTCATGACATTATTATGATTGCCACATTAGGGACAAACACTTTCCACTAGTTTATTGTTTGAAAATGTAAATTGTTAAAAAAAGTCACTAACACACAGTTATTAACTGTTATTTCTGCATTAATTCCAATCTAGAGACTAAATAAATTTTAGTCTTAAAGTCAAACATTTTACAAAAACACTTCTGGTTTTGAGGATAGGGACATGGGGTTTTAACACATTTTGCAATACCCGACATTGAATTAAAGGTCAACCTTACAAGCTAGAAGTGCAAAAATTCATGGAGCTAATAAAAACTATAAGTATTCTGAAAATGTACAACCAAAATTTATGCAAATCAATATCTTGATCTAAAAAAAAAATAATATTAAGGTGGGACAGCACAAGGGTCATTTTATTTGAGAATGACCCATTTAAATCTGTGATGGCTGATGGTATAAGGAACGAGAAAGGAACTAAGTTCCTTTTGAGGAACGTCTCAGTTCCTTTTTAGGCAGAAGTAACTTAGGCCTAACTGTTCAAAGTTCCTTCTTGGGGGAACGTGCCCAAGAGACTGGCTTTAGGCCTACGACTTTTATTGCAGTTCATTGTGTTTTGGTATTTAAGCTTTGTGCATGAAATGTCCCTTCCTTGGGTATTGGTCTATGCTCTGGCTCTCTAGGCAACTAGTAGCCAGTTTCACAACAAAGGCCATAGGCCTACAGTTATTTAAAACGCACTTTTAAAAGTTAATGCACAATACGAGAGTTTCAGATGACGTCACACCAACTGTCATGGTCGACTGGTGGGCAAAAATTACTGTGGCGCCATCTCCGCCTATCGTAACTATGTTAAAATTGCATTGGTTGCCCACCAGTTGCCCAAAGGCCAAAGCTAGTAGAGTACGGTACATACTATGCCCCCGAATCCTTCCTGAAACTCTGGTAGGCCTAGACGTAGGCTCTTGTTCCTCCCAGGCATGGTAGGCCTAAAGTGGGCATTGACTTGACCACCCTAAGATGCTTCTAAAGGCTAAGTAGCTCAGCCTAGGATTTATCCTCAACTGGAAGTTACTTCGCCTGTAGGCCTATCTATTTAGGGACCAATGTGTTATTTTAACCTGTAGGGCCTATGCCTACTTCAACTTGCTTGTAATAATTTTATATCTTTGAGTCAAATAATAATTGTTTACTTAAAACTTGTCGTAGGCTTTCATGGCCCGAGTAAAACTTGGCTGTCGGGATACGCCGTGTCGATTGTCATTATTAAAATTCTGACGTTTTGTTTTGTTCGTCTCTTCACATCCTGAAGATGAGCTGTGCAATCAGCTTGAAACGTCAAAATTTTAATAATGGCAATCGGCACGGCGTATCCCGACAACCAAGTTTTATAATTGTTTACTTGTTTATGTGATGCTTTGTTAGTTCCTGTTATCTTTACTTTGTCCTGCTCCTGTTCCTTGCAATAATTTTCTAAATTGTTAACTGTAGGCCCTATAGATGGGGCAATGCCAGGCTGGTTCACCCGGATTCTCTGCCAGGATTGCATGATCAACGTTTGGTCACAGGATTGTGGTTCCAGTGTAACTTACACATGGCGGTGACAAAACGTTGATCATTCTGCATTCTGATGGGAAATCTGTCAACCACCACAACAATAATGCACTGCCATCAAAATGTTGTAAAAATTCCTATTTTATCACCGTCCAGACAACTGTGACAAACCCCGATCTATCGGCGCTCTGGTGGAAGATTAGTTTGACCATTGCCTTATTGTAGGCCCTACTTGGTTGAGCGGAGGAAAAGGCTCTATGGCCTTAAGCTTTGCCAAGCTATAAAATAAATAGGCCTACTGTTTTTTTTTTCTTTTTTCTTATATTATTGCCAACGGCCTAGCCATGTTGAATACACCAGTTCTCGATAGATCACCGAAGTTTACCAACATCGGACGTGGTCGGTACTTGAGTGGGTGACCACTTGGGAACACTATAATATGCTGTTGGCAAAGGGGGTGCAAAGCAGATCGTCAAAGTGTGCCCCCCGATTGAAAACGATCTTGCATTGTAACCCTAAGCTGCTCTGCGGAGAGCAATGTTCATAACATGTTTCTGGTGTTGGATAAAAAAATTAAAAAAAAATTATATTATTGTTACTGATATTATTATTAGGCTTAGGCATATCTCTTTTATTAACCGATATGAACATGTAACATAATGAGCAATTAGGAACTTTGAACAGAGATGAACCACATCTCTAAGGTGAAACCCCTATTACAAAACAATTACGGTACCTAATTACAATTATCAAAATACAAAACATACAAGAAATAACAGAAACAATATTTTTACGCTTAAACTTTGCATGCAGTATGCCTAGTATGTGTGCGGTTCCTAACAATAATACTGCCTTTCGAAGCTCTGGAGTCCAGTGCTTGCCCGAGATATATTGAAGGTTCTCTTCAAAACTTTTTCCAATTGTCCCACAAGCTCCAATATTAATGGGAACTACCTTACAACATTCGTTAAATCTTAAATTTAAATTTGTAGATCTCAATATATTGTGTGTATTTTTCTGCCTTTTTTATTAATTATTATTATTATTATTATTACTGTTTTATTGTTATTATTTCAATTTAGGCTTTCGCGCCGGTAAATAATTACACAATTTATTGTCGGACATTTCGCGCGTCGAATCTGCTTAATCATATTTGTTTTTTCTGAGGATAGCCCACACATTGGGCTGAACGTCAAAGCATTAAGCAATTCGACGCGCGAAATGTCCCGACCATAATTGTGTTATTATTATTATTATTATTATTATTATTATTGTTATTATTAGTGTAGGTATTGAGTTGATGTTCTAATAATGATTATTGTAATTGTGATTGTTTTTATTCTTGTAGGCCTATTTGTTTTTGTAGATATTATAGGCCTATTAATAATGCAAATTTATTATTATTTTTAGCCTATTTGAGAAATCATTTATCTTATGTGCCATTTCACTGTATTCGTTTTATTTAGTAGGCCTAAAACTCCTGACGTTTCAATACAACAGAACTATGTATCATCATCTTTATTGTTATTTTCAGGGAACAATATCTACTGTCTACACTGATTGTTTTTGTCTTTCTTTTACTTGTATGTCCTGTATCTGTATAGGTCTATTGTTTTATTGCATGTACCTGAATAAAAAAATTGAAATTGAAATTGATGCATTTGAATTCCTCAAATTTAATTTAAATATTGTTAGGCCTGTAGAATGTTGAAGAAGGAGCTTGTTGCCCAGTTTATTATATACCCTTTTTACACCTGCATTTCCTATCACAAATTGGTATGGCAACAAGTCCTAACTCAGGTTTATTGTTTTTATTTTTATTGACTTAATCACCTGCTCAGTAGGCTTACACTATTGTGCACTGTAGCCTTTTTCTAGCAGCTTGCCTACTTATTCTACTCAATGTACTTAATTTACTTATATTTTTCAGGTTCAACATCCAGGCATTTGCCAATGAGTCTACTAGTCTTCTGTAAACGTCGTTCTTACTAGCTTACTAATTTAATTACCGTTTCCGTAACCATTACCATTATTGTTCGGTGACCATTAGGTCCTACTGTAGGCTTACTTGAATATGTGAGATGGTCCCAACTCTACAATCCAAGGCAGGGATCGAGATGGTCCCAACTCTACAATCCAAGGCAGGGATCTCAGACCATATAGTATCTGCCAAAGTTCATGCACTTTTCCAAACATTGCAAGAAACTAGTTCCAATCTGTCTACTTGTGATTATTTACTTGAAAAATATACCACCGGTACCGGTAATACGGTATCAAATTCAAACATAACCAAAACTAACTCTAGATTCACCCAAGACTCGGCTACTCAAACAGATTTGATACAGTCAGATTTCCCCCCGTTGAATAACAACACAGATCGTTCTGTTGTTGCCGTTTCATCAAGTCCATCGGATTTAGGAATTCTTTCTGAATTGAGCCTATTTGTTGCCCAGACTAAACAACAACACGAAAGTTTAATCACCTCGCACCAAGCTGACTGTGTAGGTCTACACGATGAGACTCTTGCGGAGCCATCGTCCCATTCCCGTGAGAGGTTAGATAAATCGATAGGCCTAACTGACAAACCTCAGCTAGGACAAAATGCATTGGACCTGATAGATGCTTCAAGTAGACCTACTAGTATCTCCATTTTAAATGATAACGAAGAAGAAAATAGTTCAATGAACTCGGTTGAGTCATTGTCATTGCATATTCTTAGTGTAGAATTTAGTAGTGATAGGGATAAAGATAACTCTCATCAAAGTTCTAACAAACAAATGCGTAGTCAGTCGGGGTTATCAGAAGTTAGAAGCTCGGTGAACACCTTGAACCCAGATCAAGTATTATCCGCAAGTAGGGCTAGATCTCGGGGAGTAGATTATACAGATTTCCATGAGAGATTGACAAACGAAGTACGTTCTGCAATATTCGAGGAGCTGAAGAGTCTTCGACTTGACATCGTTGCTGCAAATAAGTCTGAGAGAAGTAATTTGGAGAGGCGACTAGACGAAATCCAGCGTTATTTCCAACGTCTAGACACGAGAGTATCGGCAAGTTTACTCATAACAAAAGTTTTTTAATGCATTCCCTAACACATCTTTAAATAATTGCACCTGTTGTTTTCTTTGTTCTCATTTAATAGTATTATTATGTTTGTAGTCCTAGTATAGTTTGTACCTGTGTGTTACCTAATAAAGCACCAAGTGTGGATATCCATATAATAGCTCTTTATTATTGTTCCTACAAAAATGATATAGTAACCATTCAGCTATAATCATCTGAAAATGTGCATGCACTTTTCCTGCACTTGCTCGGCGGTTGTCGGCAGTGTTACCAAACAAAATGTTTTGAAGTTTTAAAGTTACTCTTTTAAATGAACTTTATAAGTTACAGTTCCTCAACAGAAAAAAAACTTAAATCTTAAAAGTTCCTGTTAGGAAAATGATGGTACATAGACACAGGATCAACTCATTTTGTGCTATTGACATCAGCTTACTATCCATTTTCAAGTGAGTGGTGAAAAAGTAACTTTGAAATATTTCTTGTTAGTTCCCAAATATTTGCAAGGTGTGAGTAAATAAATGTTCTCTTACGAGTTTTGTATTCCTTTGAAAAGTGTGCAAAAATACCTCATTATTTTTCAAAGTTCTCCCCAATGCTCCCAATGTAATAATATTATATTGCTGAAAGGAGGTCAGGGCATGAGGTAGAGCCTAAAAGCAACTCGTCATGTCCTGTTACATCTTGAGAGAACTAGCCTATATGTAGCCTACCTTGGGCATCTAATAATAATCCGATTGCCTTATGAATCCCTTCCTATTGTAGACATACATTGCACGTGGGCTATGCCCTATAGGCATACAGCCCACACTCCTACACAAATAAGTTAAACTCATCTAGGACTGATCATGGAATTTGTTTATTCTTGACCCATATCACTCACTCACTGTTTAATTCTGTACATGTAGACCATATATTTACATTTCACTGTACAAGTAGACAATATATAAGTTTTAAAATTGTTTTCATTGTTCACTTTGTGTACACACTTATCATAAGTCTGTACCCTTACTATCAGCACTATTGTGTTTTATTCTGTAGTGTAGCATGTTAAAATTCCAGGTGATGCAGACTACAATTTACAATACAAAATTATTTTACATTTTGGGTGCAATGTTTTTGGTTTCATTTCCCATTAGGCCCAGTGTGTTTTGTTTACCTGCAGTGGTGTCATCTAAAAATAATGTATTTGTATAATATCAGCAAGAGCATATTATGCTCTTTACTGGGTTAAAGTACATACACGCTTTGGTACAATGTAGATTCGGGGCGTGAAGCCACAGAAAATTTATCGAATCGAGTGTGATTAGAGTATTTTAACGAGTTAAAGGCACATTTTTTATTCCATTTGTTGAGTGTGGTGGCTGGTGATGATTGTTGTGCTTTCTGATGATTGCAAAATTATATTATGTGTATATTGGAGTCCCTCATATCTCTTGGTGCAATTGTACCAAGAGATACTATACGTATACTGTGCACAATGTATAGACCCTATCCTGAATATATTTCTTAGGTTGGCCTATACTGAGGTGTATCTATTTCTTTTTAAGCATATTTTGCCATATACCCCCCATGCCACCACTGGTTAACATGTTTGATAATGTTTAACGAAAATATATTTTCGTTGTTAAAATCACCAAATACTATAAGGTGATCCGTAACTGTAAGGAATTGGAGCGGAGTATACATATGGCACTGAGGGGTAGTGCACCTTGGTGATGTGGGCGTAAGACGTGGCCGGATACGAATATGACAGAGGTGCATGATAGTAAGGTACTTCGTAGTACGGGGCCGGTGAATACTCGTAAGGCAGCACGTTGTCATAGGCGCTGTAGCCGAAACTGCGCTTCTGCTTTGGAGACGCGTTCTCGTAAGGTCCCGATGCGTACGACACGGCCAATAACGCGAAGAATACCTGGAAATTTATATAAAAATATTCTTTATGGTGTGTTGTAAACAAGTTTTCATTTTTGATTGATTGATTGATTTTATTTACAGTATTTACTTATAGGTAAATGTAATGGATAACTTATACAGTTCACAGTTATAGAAACTTATTGATAAAGGGGGACAAACATTAGAAAAACACAAATGCACGTGCACATGAAAATTTCAAAATGAAATAATAGAAATGAATGATAATTTAACTATTGATTTTGTTTATTTTATTTATATTATTTATTATTGTTATATTATAATATATTATATACATTATCATTATTTATTTGTGTTTTATATTTATTGTGCTATTTGGGATTTCTGGTGAAAGGTGCAGTGGATGTGTGTCAAGGTCCAGAATCCATGTTTTGTGCCGGATTCAAACCCACAAACCTTGTAGTCGTATTTTTATTCTCACACCGATTAAAATTTGGAAAAATATTGAGATAGTCACAATCAGAGATTGTTTAACTCTACATTAAGGTAAACAATCTTTACTGGCCTTCCCCTAGACTTCATTTGAAGGTGGAAATTATGTTACAACTTTATCAAATAGTGTTACAATGGTGAGGGGAAGAGAAGCCCTCCGCCCCCACAATGTGGAAAATGTATTACAATATATTTGACCTTCAAATCAGGTAATTGTATTGCAATACCAAAGCCAGATTGTAGAAATACTATCCTGTGTGTATAACACCAATCCGATAGCCCTGACCTCATCCCAGTAACAGTACCTCCCTTCCCCCCCCCCCCCCCCCCCCCTCCCAAGTGAGTAGGGAGGTAATCAAGTGAGAGCTTTCTTTAGTTATGGTAATAAAAGTCATATTACAATTTGGATTCACAACAGTCATGTTGATTGGATTTTATAGTATGAATAAAGTACGCACCAAACATACACAATTATTTCACATAACTGGAGAATTGTTTAGAATCATTTTTTTTGCTCCCCAACCATTCCAAGAAGTGACATTTAGGGCCTACACCAAGTATTGCCACTGTCTATTAAAAATAAAGTAAGTTTTGCATTTTTGTAGAATAGCTACTAAAACTATTATGTGCCGGTAGGTAGTTTACTGTTGTGTACAGCTTAAACACATAAATTATCATAGTATGTTTCACAAGAAAGCCCATGACATTATTCAAGTAGTACGTACCTATGTAATTATTTGATAATTAGCAGAAACTAAACTTGCAATTTCAATGGTAAAGACTTTCCTCTCATGCCTATGTAATTTTCTGCTAATGTCATTTGAAGTTTATTACTTAATCATTCATTGTATTATGTGGCACTAATTAATGTTTGCCAATTACCAAAAATTAAATCATGTCATTATTTTGTCGCCAATTGATAAGACGGTTAGATGAGTTCGGGACATTTTTAGGTTTTACCCTACATTTAAAAATCACTTGATCGCCATATCCAACGAATAGACAAACTCTGGGCCGATTTTCAACCTATACTTTCCACCCCAGAGATTTGCAACTCGGGGAGGTTGATTAACGATTGCAAATGATATGCTTTTGACGCATATAGCCTAGGTAACATTTTAATTTTTTAGATAATTGTCGCGTACTCAAACTTGGGAAGTATAAAAATAAAATCTTTCGTGGTATTTACATTCAGGGAGGCCCCTACTAAAACTGCTCAGCAATATTTTGAATATTATATGCTTTGATCTCCCCGCCAATATAAAACCATACGAAAGAAAACACTGCAAAACATTGAAAAAGTGATTACAGACACTAATGCAGTTTTATTAGAACTATTTATTATCATCAGTCTATGAAAATATATTGAAGTACAATATTCGGTACGGTCTTTACTCATTTTAAAAAAAATATTTAGGTATGAAAAATATCGAAATAAAAACTTACTATAACATTTTAATCTTTTTTCAAGCAGACTAGCGAATTTTCTCTAGCTCCTCAAATAAAGAAGTTAGGTGCACAAAAAAAGACAAATACATGACTAACGATGATGGGGCTATCGAGTAACAAAGACGATGATGACCGCGACGCGTAACTCCCCCCCCCCCCACTTTCCTCCCTCTACCCGTGGATGGTTCTGACCAGCATGGGACTTACCTCCCCACATCTCCCTAGCCTAGAGTGGCGTATTATGACCTAACGGTTGACGCGCCCTTCATCCAAGTAAATTAACTAAAAAATAAATAAATAAATATAATAACAGAATCTTATTTTTGGATGGTTTCGTAAATCCATTTCTTTACCCCTTTACATTTTGCTCAACGTTACTGATATCTTATTCGTCCTAAAAATTGAACACGTTTTAACAGTATATTACATCGGAAGATGTGTGGCAAAAGGGCGATATGCATTTAGCATCAACTTCAGCTTGATTCAAATATGAAATTATGTTTACATTTTGCAAACTTTAGAGCAACATAATATTTCCGTTTTCAATCGAGTTGTTGCAAGAATTTCAAATAAAGTCTATGGCTTGATCACGTTTACAATTTTTTTTTACAGATTCGATGTTTCTTGTGCTTGCGTAATTTTGACGACAGTTCTACAATAATATCGCCTACTATAACGAAAACTTGCACCCCTTTCCCCCGATGACCGAAAATTAATGAATACATATATACTAGAGTCAAGTTTACGTTTACGATAAATTGTAATTATCATCTACTTACGAATAGTTTCATGGTGGTCTTGTGTATCCACTTCAACACGAAATATAACGAAGCCCTCTTCAGTGTTGAGTCGACTTATGTGTTAGCCTGGGCAGCTTAATAGTAAAGACGTGGTATTCCCTTGGGCAACTCTTTTTTATATTCAAACAACGCCATTGTTGATGTGTTGCTCCCTCCCCCTACCGGACACACACTCGCAGTTAATGGTTAGTTATTAACAATACATTAAAACATTGTAAATCCTACATACTTAAAAGTATTTAGCCTATGGTTAATTTGCATATTATCTTGTTAGTAGCGGCTTTCCCTATTCTTAGCCGGGGCCGGTTTTGTAAGATTTAATTTGATTCCTCCTAACGCGGACGATCAACCTTGGATATGAGCGCAAGGTATTTAATCACATGTGATAACAACGCCCATTGTTGAGTCGAACGTTTGAGATTCTGTAGATAGAGTCAGATCTTTGTCGATTATTAATTACTTTTAAATATGCGTTTAATTTGCCCGGAAAACATTGTTATTGAGCCCCCGCGTTCGCCCGGAAAACCGGGAAGCCTCGGGCGTGAAAATTGCGTGTCGTCGGTAATTTATTTAAAAAACTAGCATTACATTATACGGTAATTTAATTTTTTTAATTAAAAAAATTGACTACTTTTGAGCCTTGATGATAGTTATTTTTGGTCGCACATGCCATCTATTATTAATTATTATACATTCACCTATGTGTGTTTTTTTAGGTCGTTCACGAAGGCTGGATCCATGTAGGCTGATATTATCTTAATGCAAATGTTTTTTTTTATTTAACGTATATCCTATTCAGTTATAAAAACTGATTTACAAAGGAGGACAACTAAATAAATCTAATTATTTTAAAATTGTATTTAATGAGGTCAAGGCATGTAAATTAATCGTGGTAGTCTATTGACGTATGGACGAACTATTTGGACGTGAGTTCTAATCCTGTATAAAATTCGATTGATTTGTGTAATGTATTTTTCCATCCCCCCCCCTTCTCCCTCACAAATAAGATCGGTTGATTTTAAAATACGGTATTAATCTTCAATCATAATAAGATTAATAACAATACTTATTCAAATCATCGAATGTATATGTTTCGACTAAATCTTTCTAGAAAAAAATTAATTTCCAACTTCTTAAAAAGTAACATTCATCTTTGTTTTAGCTAGGTAACAGAAAATGTGGTTTTAACACATCTAAAACTAAGAAACGAGAGAGATATGTAGCTATGGTTTCATGCACTGTATATCAATATCAAACAAATTTAGTTATACTATACGCGAAATTGTTTATGTAAACCAACTTTAGGTTAATGTTCGTTACGATTTGAGCCATTTTGTCGAACACGCGACAAAATGGTGGACGAGTAATTGATTGCGTTATCGTGAAGATATAACCAATAATATCTCAATTAATTATATCAATCCAGAAATATGAAAATCCATTTTATCGGGATTGGGAGACCGGGGTTTGATGCCTCGCTGAGATGGATTTTTAAATTTCTGTATTGCTTTCCATACAATAGCCATTATACCAATGTGTGTAGAATTGTATGTTATAAACTGTCAACGGATGAACTATAATGTACACAATACTTCACGCAAACATCAATCCCAGTAATTAAAAATAACTGAACTGAACTGAACTCTATCTAACAGCTGGGTCACTTACTTACAAAATTGAAATGGTTGGAGTCTCCAACTCATTTAATGTGTGTGACATTTATAACGTATCCCGGTTTATGAGTTGTGTGTATTATAATTTCCAGTGTCGACCATATATCTATTTTATGTGCATGTATTGTATTGTAATTTATAACGATTGTATCCCAGTGAGTAGTGACAATCATTTCCCGCGTATAACTATGTTTATAGTCATTACAGAACGGATACAAGTCTGTTTGTTTTCATTAGCCGTGCATGTTGCGCCATGCAGTAGTCTGCATACGCGGTAGTATCTCCCACGAGTATTGTATTCAGATGTACTATACGCCACGCTGCGTCTTTACGAGCTCACACCTGAGATAGTTATACGTTGAGTTGTCAAGGTCGCCACGCTCCGGGGATTTCAATGTGTTCGCAAGCACATTCGAACAATTGTTTTGCCGCGCTTTTAATTCAGATTGTGTAAATATTTCCTTCGCGCGTGTAATACACGCACAGCAGAAGCTGTTTCATGTAGTTATGTTATGATTCTACTGCGTGCAGAATAAACGGTTGCATTCGGAAATGCATGCATTTTTTAGTCTTGGGAAAATGCCATTGTCTTCAATGCAAATAAAGCAGTCGTTCGTTGTGGCCACTTTCTCACCTTGATGACAAAGGCGATATGAACAAATACAAAGACGACAACAGCGTGAGAAATGGCATGGGTCTGTCCCTTAGCTTATAATGTCCTCCCCATACACCCTAGGCTAGAGTGGCGCATTATGACCTGACGGTTGACGTACCTTGTGTCCCTGCTTACAATGCAGAAGGTCCAGGGCTCGAATTCCGCTACAGCCAGAAGATAATGTGTAAACAGTGACTTTAAAGCCGTCCTAGCAACAAATTAGGCACCTGATAAATTATAAGGTTGTTCCGAATTAGCCTTGGTGATTGTGGCGCCGCCAGTGGTGGAATCGTGTGCAGCATGTTTGGTCGGTGTGTCCTATTTAAAATACCGATCTCTATTATCATTATTCTCTCGTAGAATTTTTAATAATTAGTATACCGTACCATGTAAGTGTAAGTTTTTACAACTGAATAGGATACACGGTGTATTAGTATCTATGGGATACACGTTAAATAATTAAATGTATCACAAGTAGAAGTTTTTTTTTTCTTTTGATATCATCGATGTTATTTTCTCTGCGATTTAAATCTTCTTATTAAATCAATTATATGTTTAAGTAAGTTATATTCGAGAATTCTTCATTGAAATGGCGATAGAAATTTCTCAATAATAAGACGCAATTGATAAAAAAGAATAATATGTGTAACATGTAATGTTTTGCCAAATAGACCCCCTAATGCTCTAAAAAATCTGTACGTATACAGACAGTGAGGCCTACTTACGTGTTTCTTTCGAGATGTAAATTTAACTTGAACAACTTTTTAAATAAAAAAATGTATGTTCGAATAATTCATGTAAGTGAAAACGGTCAATTCTGCGAAGCCAAAATTACAATTCCATAGAAAGTGTTTATGAAAAGAAAAGAATTGCAAAACTGTACACAATCATGGTTCCTTGTGATTCACATGCAAATATCAAGGGAACCCCGGTCACGACGTCTCGACTCGCTAGTTCTCACTCGGACTTCATGTGACGAGCGTTTCTCCCGATATCACATGTCGCACGCGAGGTCGCACGCGAGAAAGTCGTACTATGATATCGAGTATAATCGGAAGTTTTTATCACGTTTCGATTGTTTCGATTTGAGAAGCATGGGTGTCCTCGTTTGAACGTTGAGTTTCGTTTCTGATGGGATATCGTACGCATGTCAATATTTTGAATTTTCTCTAGCAATTGGTTTTATGATCTCATTATGATCACGTACAGGTACATCAGCTACACTTTCCTTATCTATATCATACCATGATCACGACCATCCTTCTTTACCTGCATATTAGCAATCACCACCTCTTGCATTCTTATGTAGTTATCTATTAGGCAGACCACTCTTCTCATATCGCCCTATTGCTTATTTATTTGCGTCTAATCTATTCAGTAAAACTAATTGACCAGAGTAGGACTATAAAACTGTCAAAAGAATAAAAAAATATTTTGTCTTGTATATTTAATAATTTTCCTCATGTGATAAAATGTCTATTTATTTGTTGTCGCAAGGCTACACATTTATTATGTATTGTATCTTTAATTTTTTTTTAAGATTTCAAACAATAAGTCTCACTTATTTTTAATTTTTTGTTGAAATATTTTGCTCCCGCGTTACGCAATAATAATTGTGCGTAAAATGTGATACGTCGTTGTACGATATTCGTGCGTGCCGAGAGTCTACGCGCAAATCTGTTTATAATTACTTTATAACGCATTAGTAGTAATCTTGTCAAAACTTGTGAAATTTGTCTGTTAAAACGTATTACATCCGTGGATGGAACACTTTACGGCGAGTATTTTGAATAAAATAACTTTTTATAAATGTAAAGTATATTTGATGGTCAAATTATGTAATTAATTATCGTAACAAGCTTAAAACATGTTTATTTTGAATACAAACCAGAAATTATTAAATCCGTCCGGACCAATAGCACCATTCAGTACCACGCACCTATGGGAGTGTTTCCCGATTAATGAAATTGAGAAATTGGAAGATGTATGTTGCTATTCACCATATACGTTGGTTCTAAACTAATTTTAAAATTAAACGCCCAATGTTATAACCTATTAACGGTTGTTGCATAATAATATGTAACTACTAAAATTAAAATGTCGATAGTTTCTTCATTAAAAAAATATTTTGTTTCCGTTTCCATTATAAATTTGTATGGTTGCAGATTAATAATACAACATTAAGAATATATTATTTTGTGCATTGTTGTGTAACAATTGTGAATAAAGTCACGGTAATTTTACACTGTTGTTCACATTGCGAGTGATGCAAGAATACGAACCATGCAACCACCAGCTGTTATGAATGCATGAATGTGCCATACAATACAAGCAGTGTACTACTCGACCGACGTCTCTCTAGTCCGATGTTTCACTGCTAGAGCGCGCGTCATCCGCTATACCGCTCGCGAACATTCCTTGACTTTCACTTATTTTCCAATCAAGCCATCGTTTCATAACATTATCACCACGTGACTTGTCAACGTTAAAATGTTGTTTCAATACCGATCTATTTATGTAGAACTCGAGAGGTAAAAAAGAATCGCTGCGGACAGGATTCGAACCTGTGCGGGCAGAGCCCATTGGATTTCGAGTCCAACTCCTTAACCACTCGGACACCGCAGCTTGACAGAGACGGAAGAAAAATCTACCATACTATAAGTAGACCCCTCGACGTAGGGAGCTGAGAAGCGAGAATATTGCTTGTAATGCCGATATCTTTTATTTTAACAATAGTAAAAAACCGAATGAACCTTTCTGCTTATGTCTTATTGCTGAGTTTTAATACAGTCACCACCCAGCTGCGCGTCATTTGTATTAAATCGGTATTATGGCGCGAAACACCCTTCGATTCATTGACATTGTGACTGTTCATTTTTATACTTTTACATTTAGCCCATGCTGTTTTTTTTGGCTTCTTTCGTTGTTTAATAATAATTAACGTTTTCATTTGCATGCATTTTTTCTATCGAATCACGATAAAATGTTTGTATAGTCAGTCAAGAACAGAATTAATTATCAACATAGGAGACAGGACTACTAGAATCCTTGTCTTATGCGGGATTCGAACCCACGTCCCTTGAAGTAATTCACACTGATATTCATCACTATCCAATGTGAGCCACCGCAGAATGGCAAAAAAACAATGCAAAAGATAAAAACAGACAAAACCCAACTTCATAAAAATATTCACTTCAGACGACGTGAGAAACTAGGGCGCTTCAACAGGTGTTCTATAGTCATTTTGTTGTTCTGTTTTGCAAGCCATCCCTTCTAACAGGCAGTGTAGGCTACTTTATTAACTTCACATCATATTATTTTATGTTCTTGCTGACATTTTTGTTCCATAATAAATAATTCTATTTCTTTACGTTCCCATAACCAGCAACAGCAAAATCTACGGTGCCTATAAATAATAGGATACAGTCTTACCAGAGACGCGTTACCGGTTAGGTCATTGGTGTATTTGATGATTATATTTTTTAAGGTTAAAAAAGAAAAGAAAATGATGGAGATGATAGTAAAAACAAAAGACAAATTATTTATTAAATTTTGAATACAAAAATAAATGTGTTTGATGTGAAGACACGAAATCGAATAAGCATAGAAATAAATTACATAGCCTACACAAAGGATTTTAAAACGGTACCGCAAAGGCAAAAATAATTTGTTTTAAAAAAGGAATGTTCCATCTGATTTAACATCCAATAGCATCTGCACTAACATTTTAAATGTAATATTGCATAACGTTTCATTCTTTTCATTTGAATACAGCATTACCAAAATCAGCGTTTCAAATCTTTTTTTACAGGCAACCAAAATAGTATACATTTCATCAAATTGTTTTTTTAATTCATAGTTATTTCATAAAAGTATTATGATAATATATATTTTTATTCTTGTTATTTGTATGCTAGGCCAACAATTATTTACTTCGATTTTATATCAAAACATTTAAAAATAAATATATAATGTATAAAAATACTTGGGACTCTATACTGAAGCTCTATTTTAAACATTGTTCAGTTGAGTCTAGTTCTTTGCCAATTTACAAAACATAATTTATGTACTTCATTATGTGTTTCTCGATTTGGATAGTCGGGAAACACTTCCGTTGGTGGAATTGTTAATATTTAATACAATTCAGAAGTTAAAAAATCCATCCCGATCGGGGTGGATTTTTAAGAGTTTATTCTTTATTACGTCAACTTGTGCTCATTATAGATATCTATCAATTTGGTATTCGTTCTCGGAATATCGAAGGCCTATCCTATCTCTTCCAATAAACATATAAATAACAGTTTACACGGATCAACAGATTACTTTTTTGCCTAGTTGTTTTTTCTTAAGTGAAGTGGAGTGAGTGCTGGATGATAAAACAAATTAGTGTCACTGCGATGAAGAGGTTTATAAATAATTAAGTTTTTATAGGTAAATGATCTAATACAGTGGATGAAACAAGCAAGGATGCGGGAGAACCCAAAAAAGAGAGCGAAGCTATACAATTTAACAGATCATCGTGAATGATAATAATAATACTATTATTATGTACATCGCTATATAAATCGTGTAAAGGGGTCCTTCCACCATTGATCTTGGGCGTCACAGAATCAGCACAGCATCCTGCCTTGCTCAGCACCTCATTATGTCACTCACTCTTGTCTTGTCAATTAAGCATACATGCCATGCAGTCGTAGATTTTAATTTATATTTTTCAATTTAGCCACATAAAATTCACGAATATATTAAATTTTGTACTTTTTGACAATTGCGCCACCTGTGATGTTTGTTCATGAAATGAGTTTATGCTGTGTTTGATGTTTTTATTGCTTTATAACTTTGTAAAGGAAAAGAAAATTATGGAGATAAAGTGTTAAAGCAAAATAAAAAATATTTATTTGAATTTAAACAAAAATTGTTTTATGTGAATTAAATTTTGTTAATTAAAAAAAAAAAAAACGACGTTATATCTATCATAAGTTCAATTTGGGAGAGATCAAATTGCGTGCTCAAGGCATCATATTTGGTACATTCTGCTAACATATTATGATGTACTGTGCCACATTTGGGGACAGCCCTTTTACATTCTTGAGTTAGACGTGTGTGGCCTATTCGAATTCGGGACAATATCACCTCCTCCCTATGTGAGAATCGAGAGGCTGGAGGACGCATTTTATCTGTCAGTTTAGGCATCACAATATGCAATTCATTATTTTGCACCACATCCCAAGATGCCTGACGTAAATCCAACAATCGTTGCTTGTATCCACTCGACATCTGGGACGTAAACATAGATATTGAAATCAACGTCGCGGCGCTGGGAAGCTTCCTTAGCAGCCCGATTAGCGTGTTCATTTCCCTCTATTACCACGTGTCCAGGTAGATTAATTCTTAGTTGGTAATATCGTTTATTGAGCACTTTAGCCCATTCAACGGTTACACAATTTGACCCCCTGCCATAGGCCTGCGTATAATTACCATACCTATTTCTGTAGGCAGCACACAAATATTAGCATAGTTTGAAGTCAGACGTATACATTATTCAGAATCTACGCCACAAATGTTTTGTATTCAGTTTTGTTATGTATAGACTGTGGGCATTTGTTTTCAGGTCAAGGTGAGATACGTATTTTACTAAGTTGCGTATGTTGGTTCAAACGAATTCGAGATGGTCTTCCTAGATTTCAAGTCTAGGTTCAGACAGGAGTTTTTTTTTTTTTTTTTTTTTACACAACTGGACGAAGTTCGCAATCTCAATGAAATTAACATGGAAACGCTACGATTCGAACTGAAAATGTACGCTCGTACTTTTCAAAATACGTCTAAATTTTCTATCGATCACGATCATTTTTTTGTGCATACTCAGAAAGTACATGGCTTGTTTTTTTTGTATTTTTTTTTTGCCCCGTTTGGCCACACGCAATTTTTAAATATGGACACAAAATCCAGCAGTTGTGTATAGACTTTGAGGGCTTGCACGAAAAAACTGTCCAAAATGAAAAAAAGGTCTATGCACGAGAAATAGGAATTTTTTCATCTTTCGGTGGGTGAAAACAGAACAAGAATATTGGTTTCCTCCCATTGAAAAGTACGAAAGTACATCACTCTGGACGATGAGCGTCCACACACAAGCCTCTGAACAATCGATAATGTACAAAGACGTTTCGAACTAGCCTGTTCTAACCTTGCGTCTTAGGAGTGTCACATGGCAAATCAATGCAGCTTCCTTATTTCACATACCGAGCAATGATTGACAAAGTTTGTCTTTTCGATGACGTCGGCGACGAAATGACTGGTTTGGAAGAGCAGTTCTTGTGACTGAGTGTGTAAACTCTAAATTAAAATCCATTTCAATTTCCTTATTATGCATCTCTTTTATATTGAAATGGTATAGGCATTCTATGTATGTTTGGCATATGCGTACTTGCTGTAGGATTATAGGGAAAAACTCCGACGTGTGTGAAACTTTCCAATCAAGTACAAACATAAATATTGGGATGGGTGAAATTAGCAACACAAGCAAAAATCTACGAAGTATTTTTAGGGAGCAAAGTTTCCTATGGGCTTCATCTCTCCGTCCGTCTGCATGACTGTGCGCGTCACGTTTCACGATAAAACCGAACATAACCCCCGATTAGTTTTTTGCTGACTTTTGTAATTCATCAAGGACGGTACATAACGTTTTTGGTCACCCTGGAAGTCTGAGGGACTATATACCTGGCACCTCCACCAAGGAGAGTTGAAAGCTAAAGGGAGACGTTAAATTACACCGACAGTGTGACTCTGATTCGGAAGGTCCCGGGCTCAAATCCCGTCGAGACCGGAAATCCTGACTGAAGGTATTGTTTTTTCCGAGGTTTTCTTCGGTCGTTAATGCGAATGTAAGGGATTGAGTTCTCTTAAACAGCCCTCGGACATCCCTTCGCTGTTGTGTTGTCCTAACTCCAATATATCTAGTTGGCATGCATTGCACCCTGGGAAAGCTTCCCACGAAAAACAAGTAGCAAACCAGTAACCACTCCTTGTTATCGCATGTGCTTTCATTTTGTCGGAACATAATAAGTCTCACATTTGCCTATTTTTTTTATTATTTTAGTGATAAATACAGTATTTGGTATACTTAATAATAATTAGTGTTGTCCTAGGATTAATTGCTCTCGTATGTTAATTGTTAACTATAATTACTAATCAGAATAACTCCAGGAAATCGTTTATTATGAATTCAGCATTCACAAGGACCTGTACGACTCTAATCATGAGTATGATTAAAGAGTTATGAACCACACAGTTATGAAGTAAAATGATTTCGTAAGGAGTCGTGTTTTATGTAAAGACACTAAAAGTCTTGTAGAAACTGAAATACGCAAATTTGAATTTTGCCTTACGCATAATTGCGTGAGTCGAAACTAATATTGTTCAGGCAAGATAGTAAAAATGTTCCCCCCGGGATCAAGAAAGGGAAAGTCTATTCCAACAACCTTGGTACGCAATACCAAGTAGTATTGTCATACTGCCTCTGGTCGTACTAGGCTAGGGCTAGTATATAAGATCGTCGCGGACAGTGAGAAACATATTATTTCGAGTGTGTACTTCAGTTGAATATCACACTACCTCAACAACTACCATGAACTTCAAAGTAAGTAGATTTTGAAAATTATTCGAATAGTTTTGCTATCATTAATCATTATTAATTAAAATAGTTCAAATATTAATAATAACATTAACTTCATCACACCTTTAAAATTAAAATATGCATTATGAAAATGTTTACTGTTCACTATTCACACAAAATTAAAGCAATGTGTTACCATTGTTAGACGATATTTACTTTTACTGTTAAACGCACTATTTTGGCTGTCAAAAATATTAAGTCCTCACTGGGATTTGAACATCTTTTAGAAATTATTTTAAAATCACATTTAAATTGGTATGTACATTTTTTGTTATCAAAATACTAGATTCACAATATATCTCGTCTGTACCTTGCTTTTGTCGATTTTTAATTTTCTCATGTGCTGTCGTTGCACATACATTGCATCTTAAACAGCAGGTCAGAAGAATGGCAATCTCAGTAAAATTTGCTCTCTTTGATTTTGCCAGAAAATAGCAAGTAAACATTCTATATGTTAAATAAATATTGTATACATACTTTGATAAAATTGGAACATATTCATGGAGCTGTTATCTTTCAGGTTTGCGTCGTCCTGGCCCTCTGCGCCTTGGCTTATGCCGATGAAGAAGTCGTCAGGAAGACCGACAAGCGAGCCCTCTTCGGACTTGGCTACGGCTACTCCGGTCTCCCCGCCCCTATAGTAGCCCCCGCCCTCCACCCCCGCCCCTACCTCCCCTACCACGCCCACCACGGACCCTACGCTGCACCCCTTGTCCACGCCCCTCTCGCCGTTGCTGCCTCTCCTTACAACCTTGGATATCATGGTCATGGATACTCCGGCCTTCCTCGTGTCGGATACCATGGATACCCGGGCCATGCTGGTCTTGGTTACCATGGATACGCCGGCGTTGCTGGTCTTGGTTACCGTGGATACGCTGGTCTTGGATACTAAACCGTGCACTACAGAAGTCAAGAAATTCACCAGCTTGCTTCAACACCATTGACTACAGTCTGAATTAATCAAGTTTCTACCATTGATGAAATACCAAATTTGATTTATATATAGTCGTTCCGAACTAACCTTGCCTATGCTAGTGCCATCGTCTCGTGAATCATGGCCAATCATCGATCGGCACTTTAAACAAGTACGGGAGTACCCAAAAGAAGGAGCGAAGCTATTTAGCCAATAGACCGTCAAAGTAGACGTTCGTCGATCTTCTTAGTTGAGAGAGAGAGCTTATCATTAAAAATGTTCCTTGCTTGTTCTTGCATTCAATAATGAAGGGCACGTGAATTTTTAACGTTTTGGAAGGACAATACAATAATTACGCATGTTAATCGGATGGTGTTCGATTTTTTCGTGAGACGTGACACACGCACAGACGGACAGAAAAGTGATGCTTATAGTAGCTTCGCTCCCTAAGGGTCGCGACTATTGTTCCTGTGATGACGCCAGCATTGGCAACGCTGCTACAGAACAACTATACCATGCATACAACAACACGCACGTAGACACAGCAACATGTTTTATTTGGTTTACTGTCGTTCATGTAACAACATGTCTGTTGCTCTGATTTGTATGTTTGTAGAGTATTGCATATATTTCAACAAACATTATTCTGTCAATTGTAGCATACAGTTTTGTTAATGCTTGGTGAAGGGTTTTACTTGAAAGTGAAAAAAAGCATTTAAAACATATTGATTATATAACCACAGATTCAAATTTAATCTGTAAACCGCTAATTGACAAACTTTTAACAGAACATACATTGTATAAAAATAATAATATATCATTATAATATTCTGTGACAGCCAATGACAGTGTTCGTGGCGTTATTTATTATTGTCAAACGCTTGTCATCATAATATTTTAGCTCTTACATTTTGCCTTGAATTTCAAATCAATCGTCTTGTGAATTGGAATTGTTGAATAATAAATTTGCTGATCAAGTTACATTGCCTGTATTTCGTTATAATAAACCACCAATTCCTATCCATTCTCTATGAAAACTGAATACACCATATTATAACTGCTGACGTGTTTTGCAACACTTAATAATTACACATATTTCCTATAAACTATAGTAGGGCCTACATTTTAGCAACTTTAACTTTAATATATGCATTTTATATGCCTTTTAAAAAACCTTACATCTATAAAAAATGGTTTGGAATGGTCTTAGAATCCAGTTTCTCTATGTAGTAGGGGAGCAACCTGCATCTCGTAGGCTATTTGTGAAAGAGTATAGCGGTAAACGGCATTATTTCAGTTAGGCCATACGAGTATTTTCCCCCTTCCTGGCACTTCGAGAAATGCTGCAGAGGGCGTCGGCGGCGTCGCGACGCCAACAGCCTTTATTGGCTTTTAAGTCAATAACTATTTACCTGACAGAAAAATTTGTAGGAAGTAGATTGTAGAGAATTAACGGGTGAACACTTGTGTGCAGTTTCGTTGCTCTAGAGCACAAATTAGGTGGCGCCAGGAGCGTCGCGACGCCTCTTACACTATTTAGCCTATAACTCCTGAACGCCTCATTTTATCAGAAAAATTATGAGAAGCTTTTTTGAAGGAAATATAAATTGAAGTGTAAATAAGTAAAATTTATGTTGTTTGTGTCAGTAATTAACGAAATTATGTGTAATTAATGAAAATATGTATATATGGGCAATCACATTTACAGTAGGCCTAAGTTGCCTCCTTTTTTTTCAATTTCAACGTCTAAATTATGACTGACTATGAAGATGGTAAATATGGCAAATATAATTTTATTATATTATAATAATATGTAGGCAATAGGTATATTATTAATAAGTAAATGTACCGTACCTATAATTACTAAAATAAGGTATAATTCTAAATATTAGTTTTTTAACGTGTTTTCTCCCGTTTTAACGTAGAAACGGATGTGTTCTCACAAGACGTGAACATTGCAAACGTTGTGACCCATGAAAATGTAGAAACATGTTCATCCACATTACCAAGCATTAATACGATCCCACCATGGTTTTCTTATTATTTAATGATGACTAATATAACACCTCTCACCCGATTCGGTGCTGCCCCTCTAATCGCTGCACCAGAACACGAGTGACCGCCGGTGGCTCATACGATTGGGGCGTAGGTCCAAAGCGTGTGACTTCAGGGGGATGTGGGTTCGAGCCCCGCATAAGGCATGGGTTTTTGTTGTCCAAAACACTTCAAAAATTCAAAACTTCTCTAACGAGATGCGTAAAGAGTAAATCATCAAGAAATCACACCAGCAGAGGGGTTTAATACCACTGCTAGAAAATACAAACAACAACAACAACAACAACAACAACAACAACAACAACAAAAACAACAACACACGAGAGGTCAACAACGCTGAAACAAGCTCAAGGAATCTATACGCAAAGAGTTCGTCCCGTTAAAACGGTGATTTCACTTGATATTGGCTTGTACGTTCCCTGCAAAACAACCTCAAATGCACAGGAAGGATCTGAATAACATTATTCTTCGTCCAGGAGAACTGCATACTGTGATGGATATGCTGAGGACGAGGTCAATTGGATCGTATCTGCCATATGGAAAATAGTGGTACTGATAACGCGTGGATTGAAGAGGGTTTATATGGAACTGCAACTGTTCGTCAAATACTGGACTGGTAAACATGTCAACAGGGAAGTTGAAGCTCACTTGAACACCACCCAGAAGTGAAGGCAAGTTTCTGTGTATGGTACAGGTGATAAAGAAAGCACGAAAAGGAGGGGATGTTGGTACAATAAAGAAAGCAAACAGTGATGTTTTGAGATAGTTCGATTCAATAAAGTTCAGATTTATGTTAAATAAGTTTGAAACAGAAGGTTGTTCTCGACCTTTGTTTAAAGCTGTTATATTCAATACATGAAAATGGTAGTTGAGCTATTATTGTTTATACGAGCTGTTCGTACAGGTGACTGGCTTTTTCACTTGTCTTCATTAGAAATACAAGTCAAGTATGTCTTTGCTCACGATAAAAGGAATTATGCTCGTGTGATCCCACTTTATCTCGCCGAGATGAGGGAGATAGAGTTGGATGCGCCAGATACCTGGAAAGAGTTCATCGAAGGAAACTGGGTTGTTAAAAAATGAAATCGTACCATTCTGTGCTATCGGAGATCATGCCCTCGAGCAAATAATCCGGACTCTGAAGGTAGAGGATGGTCTTCCTGGATTAACCCTTAACCCGGGTGGCTCGCTCAAGATTCTTTCCATTGCTCCTGAAATGGCAAGACTCTCTGGAGAATCGTACCATTTAGCTAACTTGGAATCGTTGGTGTCATAAAGACATCATAGGCCACTCGTGCGTCAATGGATAAGACAAACTACTGACACAGAGAAAATGGTTAAACAAGTTAAGAATTTGGTAGTTTACCAATCCATTTACTGTCAATTTAAATGAGTTATTAATTTGGTAACTTTGGTAATGACTGAAATAGTTGTTTATGATGTGTTGCGACAAAATGACGTGGGAATCGAGAAAATGAACGAATTTGTAACAGAGCACATTCAAAGCAACACAGTTAATGTTTGGTCTCCGATAAAAACATTAATCTGAAGACGTGGAAATCGAAAAAAAAAAAGATTCAAATCAAGACTAAAAATGAAATCATCGAACTTAAAGAAACACCAAACGTGATGACGAGAATGCTTGTAGCTAGGTCAAGACCTGAATTAGATTTGAAAGAAGCCATTGGTGTGTACGAATTCTCTGTTGTTCCCCGATCATAATTTCCTATTGATGGTATCTTACACCACTGCTCTATGAAAAGTCACTTGATGGCTATTTTGGGGGAATTAACAATAAATAAAAGTGGGCAAAATTACATAAACGCAAACGCCGACAGCTGTGAAGCAATGTTGACAGTCGCGATAATATACCGAATGACAGAAGTTCAATCTCTAACTAAACATCCCAACACAACCACTTGCGTTCAACTTGCCGATCTTTTTATAAGTCTGCTGCACAGTAAATTCAGTGTTGACAGACCCTGATGATTTGCAGCCACAAGATTATGGATGGGTGCTGAAAGAAGCCGAGTTTGAAGCTGTTACAACTTACAACTCTCCTTTCACCTGCGCCAACTGCAGTGGTGCAATTATTAAAATGTAATTGCTCGAAATCAAAGTGTGCCACAAGATGCAGTTTCAGGACACACAAACTAGCGTATATAACTGAACTTTGTGGTTGCACAAATGAAGATGACGAGGATGGAGAGTGTCAAAACACTGCAACTCTGAATACAGACACAGAAGACGAGAGGATGACTTTTGAATAGTAAGTGGTGGATTTTTAACAATACTTTCAGTAACGGCAGTACACATTTAAACGTATTTTGTAAAGTATCTGTGTTTTTTCAGGTTGTTATTGCAAGACGTATGAATCATCAAGGAAGACTCAGAGAAAACAATTAATTTTCTTAATAAAACTCACAATTAGAATTATACTTATTTTTAGTAATTATAGGTGCCTTACTTAAAAATATGCATACATATTTTAATATAATATAATAATATTTGACATATTTACCATCTTCATAGTCAGTTATAATTTTAACGTCGAAATTTGGAAAAAGAGGCATACTTACTGTGAATGTGATTAGCAATATATACATATTTTTCATTAATTACACATAATTTTGTTAATTACTGACAAAAACAACATACATTTTATGTAGTTACACTCTAATTAATATTTTCAACAAAAAAGCTTCTCATAATTTTTCTGTTAAATGAGATGTTCAGGAGTTAAAGGCAAAATAGTGTAAGAGGCGTCGCGACGCTCCTGGCGCCACCTAATTTGTGCTCTATAGCAACGAAACTGCACACAAGTGTTCACCCGTTAATTCTCTACAATCTACTTCCTACATATTTTTCTGTCTGGTAAATAGTTATTGACTTAGAAGCCAATAAAGGCTGTTGGCGTCGCGACGCCGCCGACGCCCTCTGCAGCATTTCTCGAAGTGCCAGGAAGGGGGAAAATACTCGTATGGCTTAATGAACATAATGCCTTTACCGCTATACTCTTTCACAAATAGCCTACGAGATCGAAAATCATACAGGTTGCTCCTCTACTAATGCGGGACATTATCAACATAGTTTTTTTAGACTCAAATTTTCTTTTTTTCTATTTTAAATGTATCCTTTTTTGTGCTATAATTTTTAGGCCCACGGCGGTTTTCCAATATGACAATTTTTCAATTTACAAACAAGGTTATCATGGATTTTGGATAGAAGGCTTAGGATGATACTAGTACATAGAGCCTGCATTCGCTGTTAACTAAGTTGACACCAACTTACAGTCGGGATTGCTGGTGTCTGGGGTCGATCTCCGGCCTATGGTCGGGTGTGAGCGATGAGCTGTTTCTATCAGTATACGGACCAGACCCCAACACCAGTCAATGCATGTTCTCGTCGTGAGCCGAGGCCCATATATGCATAATACACAGTTTCTCTCTCAATAATGGCCGATTGTCTGGCCTAAGTTATTGGGAATCGTTACCCAACATCTTATTATGTATATATCATTTTCCAGATGAAGTATATTATGTGACAGGAAATAAAAACACAGCTCCAATACACTGTGACTGTCAACAAATAAGACATTCAAATATGAATATCGAAAACTATTTCAAAGTGATATCAGTAGACATCGGATTTATATGCAGATGCATGTTTTGTTCCTGAATATGCGGATTACTGGAACTTCTACTTAATTCCATTTCACACAATTGCGAATCTACAGTATTAATTTTATAGTGCATATAAATGCATATATTGAAGGTTACTGCATAAAATTGATGTGTGTGCTTAAACCGGCATAAATCACAACATTTTATGATAAAATTGCATATATTTATTTTATTTTATGAAAATATTTAAGGTAGAAGTGGTGAATGGTGGGTCAGCAACGGAATAATGATTCCCCCCTAAAAGTGTGTTTCTTTGTCCAGACTTCCAGACATTAAAAGATAATGGTCGAATGACAAGGGAATTACAGGTCAATCATGGTTAGTTAAACAGACCTGGCCCCTGACCCCTCCCCCCCCCCTGCTGTGCATGCACAGCATTTCTTATACAAACATCTTCATTTTATCTTTCTTTTGTGGAAGTATGGTCTTGATTCTCAGAAGTGATTTTGTTCAATTGAATTTCTATCACAAGTAGAAGCAAGCCTTTTAGAGTTGAGGAATTTAAATCACAAAATGGCATGCCAAAAGTATCATTCAGTGAGTTTGGGGAGGAGAAAGAAAATAAGATACACACGTAATTATTATTTTTAACGTTTTTGTTCTTATGTGTTGCCAAACGAAGGGAAACGGGATTATTTATATTCAGCAGGTAATTTATTTTGAGTGCATATTTTTTATTTTTAACAATTTATTTGGGACTTTTTAATGGCATAAATGCATGCATATTTGGGGATTTTTAAGCGCATATAAATCCTATGTCTAGATATCAGGTAATAAAAGTGATACTTGTAATCACAGTTGACCCCTAACAAGGGCCACCTTGTTGGTTTGCTAATCGACTACGACTGCGATGATGCGAACATTGACAGCGACCTGAAACCTCCCTTCTAACCCCCTTGCTTGTGGCTGGATCTGTTCACCATGGGCCTGTCCTCCTAACATTCCCAACTAGAGTGATGCATATTGATATAACGGTTGGCGCGCCCTTAAAACAAATAAACTTAACATCACATTAAAAATAAAGGCCTTAGAAACAAGAGGCTCCCGTTTTCCTTTTTTTTATCATGGGAAGCTGCCTTCCTAGTGTGAAATACATACCTCTCTTCATGTGTCTAATTAGGTATAATGGAGTTGGGTATAGATAGTTGTGGAGGGATGTCCGAGGGCAGTATAAGAAGACCTTGCATTTGCATGTAAGACTGAGAAAAACCTTCTGAAGAAACTTCAGTCATGATTGCCGCCGGGACTCGAGCCCCGAGACCTCGAGAATCAGAATGTAGAGATTTATGCTTGAGTAACATCGGTCGGTGTTAGGGGACGACTACGAAAGAACAATATCAGTAAAACTCGACGATTAGGTTAATGTTAACGATAGCGTATAGTAATAAATTACCAACAATATAACAATTATTAGCCTACTACCACTTGGTTTAAACGAATGCAAAAATATCAAAAGACACAATCGTGTGAAATTGGTTGAGTCATAAAACGCCCGAGAATATAAATATAAATAATTATATGTGTTTAATTCAGCGTTAATAGTAGGTTTACCATTATCCTAAGTGGATTAGCCGCTGGGGAGTTATAGAGTTAGCACTGTATAATCTTTACACGCGTTGTATTAATTAGTTATTACACAGAAAGCCTTCGACCTGTGAATGAAGCAATTCTAAGATTTGAAACACACGTGGGGTTCCTTTTGTAATAATTGTCTAATGTCTCTTCCAAACCTCACGTTTCTATACCTTACCAAAATACTTTTAAGAAATTACATTTCTGAGGTAACTTAATGACTTTATTCTTGTCTTTCCTGAGTTGTCAGTTGTCACTGAAGTAAAAATGAGTAATTGGTAAAAGTCTTCTGACTTTCACAGAAAAACCTTGCATTTCTGGGCATCCCTTCTTTACACAACACAATAGGTTCCTGGCGATTGGTAGAAAGTAGATACTGTGAAGTTGGTTGACCCTTCATCTCAATGTTGTGTACTCTAAACACAATCAATGGTCAATACTTTTTTTTACTTCATTCTATGTACGTACGCATATCCTAAATATAGTGTAGTTTTCAGTTTTTTGGTTTGTGAATGTTCTATTCTTACAACATTCATCTTCTATAAATAAATATTCTTTCAAAACATGCCAATGAATTATTGGTAGAAGGTGTTAGGATAGTTGTGCAGGTAATGTTTTAAAGCTGTTTTAAAGGAAACAATCCCGAACATTTAACGACTAAAGATAACCTTAAAAACATATTTGGGATTGCTGGTAACGGGTATCTTACCAACGACCTCCAGAATCAAAGTCTCACGCGAGTTCTCTCTGTCGGTGATTCCTCTTATATTTCTTTAATATTACAATTTAGTTATATAATGTAACTTTGTCCCTCAATATGACTTTCTAGCTGCAAGTCTTTCACACGCTCGTCAAACATCGATTTGCATAAAGGGGCTAAAAAACCCAAAAATTATTTTTAACCACTTGATATATAGCACAATAGTAATACACTTAAATGACCGTTTAAAAAATCATATCTTGAAACTGTGATTTAACACGAATTTTTTAATTTTTTTGGTCCAGAAATTGGAGAAAATTGGTGTTTTGGAAAATTTCCTAAATCGGCTTTAACCTGCTTCTTTTTTGGTCCACATAGATACTAGAGCATAGTACCAATCTAAAATGCCCCTTTATATCATTGTGTCTTGAAACTGTGCCCAAATATACCCTCAAACACGCAAAAATATGCATTCCAAAATCACACCCCATCTTGGTAATCAGCATATTTTGACCGAACTACTTGCCCAAATTACAAAACAAAATATAGAGAATTTACAGAAAAGGCTGTCGAGTACGTCAATAATGGGCAATATGTTTTGGATCGAAATCCTCCAAGGTCACGGGGCATAAAGATCGTCCCCATGTTATTTCATATGGGAGATTTTTGCCGATGGGACCTAGCTCGAAAAATGTCATGTTTGACAATTTTTTGGGAGGTCATGGTGGCCCAATAATTTTTCTGTTAATTGCTTAATTCGTTACTAGTTAGCCTGAATGAAATATATTTTTTGAGTTTAGCGGTTAAATACCCCTTTAACAGATCGTTGCTCATGAAATCACCAACACAATATTTAAATTTCCTTACAATCGTTTTCAAAAACAATTCCAATTTTGGGTTAGTAATAATAATATTAAAATTTAACAAGCTGTTAATGTTATTAATTTCAAAGTTACTTACGATTCATAGTGAAAAGCCAGACACAAGAAGTACAAAATTTCAAATTGTACATTACCTACTTTATTTTAGACGCTTTTGTTAATTTGTCCAGTTCTGTCTCTTTTATTCTTCGTTTTTCTATTTTACGTCGAACAGCAGCTTACTACTTTGTAATATCAATTAAGAGCATAGGACAAGCGTTTTAGCCACATTCCTTATCGCTCGGCTGACTGACACCACAGGTGTTTGATGAGCATTGATGACATTTTGAACTGTTGTCACAAAAGTGGGAATATAGGGCTCTACAGTAAAATTAAATAAATAAATAAAAATTGATTGTAAAACAATTTAAAATAAACAAGTTGTTTTTCACGATTTTGTTGTTGTTAAAAAGTACAAAATTGACTTATATTCGTGACTTTTGTGTGGCTGATCGATTTGATTTGATTGGATATTCGTCTCATATTTATGCAACTTGGCTAATCGAGATAAAATGTTGATAATCTACGACTATAGGGCTGTCCATGTATGCTTTATCTACAACTTTGCAAAGTTGTATTCGGATGCTTCTTGGCCGAACGAATAACAATTTGCCAACTTCCAAAATGTGCCCTATTCCCTTCTTAATTCACTGGGCGTTGTAAATATGTACTAAAGGTGCGAAAATGTAAAAGTGTACATAAGCTTGGTCCTTCTTTTAGATCTCATGCTTTTGATTGTGTATTGTTTGGCTGTATTTTTACAAGTTTTTTGTTATTTTGTTAAAAATATACTAAAATGTCAGAGAGCGTTTGTTAGTTTGATAGATATATTTTATTTTTGGGCAAAATATATAATCGTAAAAATTATTTTATACAAGCTTTGAATATGTATTGTATATTGGTAGGGGCCACTGTATTAAATTCTTGTTAAGATCATTGAAAGAGTACAATAGTGATGTATACTGGTAAATCATATTGGCAAGGTCGCCATATTATTCGAGAGCGAAAGTGTGAGTTTATGACATCTACGTGAATGTGAGTGTGATATATGCAGCCGGTAGCTGTCTTGTGGAGTTACTATATAAGATCAATGCGACCAGAGGAGAGCACATTCGAAGTGTGCAGCTCAGTTGAATACTACCACAGTACACCAACATGAACTTCCAAGTAAGTACACATTACATTATATTTTAATCATTACTAAATTGTATCATTTCCTCGAGTAAAATAAATGTTATATACTGCCTACTTCGATCGATTCTGTACTCATATCTTACCATAAATAAATTACTTTTTTGCCATAAAAATACTATTTAAAATCAAATCAAGAAAGAAATTAAAATTTTTTACTTGAAGTAATTTTGTCAGATCTTACCCGATCTCATCCCATCTCATTCGATATCGAAATGTTGGCATAATTCAACTGCCCCCCCCCCCCTCCTACATACAAAGCCGCCCCTCCCTCCTCCGCCATATCACCCAGTCGCACATAACAAAATTTCGAAAACAAAATTGTAAACATTCTAAACAACCTTAAAAATTACGAAATATCTCCTTGGACCATATATTTTCTTGAATGATATTTTAATTTTGTTGGATCTCATCTGATTTCTTAAAGTTTTAAGTATTCAACCCCCCCCCCCCCCCCCCCGTTCTAAAAATACTTGAATAATTATTCAAAATATGATTTATCCCTATAAGGTTATTTTGTCGGATCTCAATATGATTCAAGCATACACTAAAAAGAATATTACACAAGATATTAATTGTCTGTCATGGGTATTAACTGATGTGCTTGAAGGGTATTTCTTAATACACGTCTTCTACTTGGTTAATATTCTGTACATGCAAATGCTATAACATAGGCAAATCAAATAAATATATTTAACATGTTTTCTTTGGAATTTATTCTTAAAGATAATTATAAGTTTTGCTTTTGAATAATCATATTAAGACAATTTGCAAGATAGTAACTATAGTGGTTTCAACTAAAGAATGCAGATAGTTTCGAAATTGTTCCCCAACATAACAATCGACTCTATTCACGCTAGCTCAGCGTCAGCGTGGATCTAGCATACAGAGGAACTCCGTGATCCAGCACAGATTCTTGCTTGTGTTGGCTACACCTATTAGTCTTTCATACACAAGATGACATTCCTTTTACTGACCAATCATATACTATTTATTATTATTTTATTTATTATTATACAATGACTATTGGTACACAATTATAATCATTAGGAGGAACCCAACGAGCATAGTCTTTAAACACAAAATCGTGTGTGTTATCCCTAAAAAAAATATGGATATTAAAGAAAGTAGGTACTTAAAATTAACAATATGTACTTGGTTTAAATTTAAACAAAACTACATCTGCATTCTTTTCTTGGAGCTAGTATAAAATGTATTTGTAAAACTTTAAACGTCACTATAACCAATGCTATAACTGTTAAATTAAATAGGCTGACTATATTTTCTTTCGCTTCTTTCAGGTTTGCGTCGTCCTGGCTCTCAGCGCCTTGGCCTATGCCGATCAAGAAGACTCCAGACAGACCGACAAGCGAGGTCTCTTCGACCTTGGCTACGGCTACTCCGGTCTCCCCGCCCCTATAGTGGGCCCCGCCCTCCACCCCCACCTCCCTACCCCGCCCCTAACCCCTATGTCCCCGCCCACCACGGTTCCTATGCCTCTCCCCTCGCAGTGGCGCCTTCTCCCTACGATCTTGGATACTCTGGCCTTGGATACGACGGAGGTCTTGGCTACCCCACCGGTCTTGGATATTCCGCCGGCCTAGGATATTCCGCTGGTCTTGGATATCCCGCTGGTCTAGGACATTCCGCCGGTCTTGGATATCCCGCTGGTCTTGGATATCCTGGTGGACTGGGATACCCAGGCTATGGATATTAAACACCGCATAAAAAAAATCGTCGACCAAACTTAGACACCACCAATTTCATTTCACATCCAGACATCTTATAAAAAAATCACTCGAAACATAATCACACCAACATCAAAATCGAATTGATATGGACATCATTACTAATGGAAATGAAGCAACGTGGGGTTTTGCTTTAAATTACGTTACTTCAATAACCTCTTGAAATCATCGATGTCAAAATTCAAACGGAAAAATAATCGATTCTGAAGTTCTGTGCTACAAGAGGCTACTATATATTAAGATCATTTTGTTATTGTCGTTTTGGTAACATTAAAAGTCTAAAGCTATTTGTCAATATCAATTTTAAAATTTACTTCTTATACAGTCAAATATTAAATTAGTCATACAGATTTGACAAGGTTTCTTCTGGAAGCATGAATGTTTCATATCAATATATTGAATGATTTGCCTTGACACAATTCACTGGTTATTATGTAATGGTCAGTAACACAGTTGTAAATTTAATGTCAATTTAGTTCATATCGAAATTTGCGTAGTAAATTTGAAAAATTGTTAGGCCTATACTATTTATTATTACAATATGTAATTGATTGCTTGCTTAATATTTGGGATAAACTGTGTATTTCATGACTTCACTTGTTGTTATTATTTTGTTGTAAATAATTGAGAAATAAACGTTTCAGAATCATAAACCTTGTACGTTGTGTTTCTCCATATTTATTTAAAGAACAATCTATACTGAGGCAGAAGAGTATCACTTCAAATGTGATAATGCATAATATAATGCAGAAACTTAAGTGTTACCTCCCTGATCAATTTATTAAATGTATTATTACCTATAACAACTAATCAAGCAATCGTTACCCCTCCCCCATCCCCTATAATCCCTTGTATAGTTAACTTATTCCATTCATCTTTTGGTTTCTTAAAGGGGCTATTACCCACAAAAAAATTTTAACCACAAAATCTATAGCATAATACTACACTTAAAATGACCGTTTGAAAAAATAAAATCTTGCGACTGTTTTCACTGTTTTAATATCATGAAATTTGCGAAAATTTGCGTTTAGGTAAATTTCTTAAATTGGCTTGCATTTACTTTTTTTTGTTCCACATAGATGTATACGAGAGCATCATACCAATATAAAATGGCCCTTTATAACATCGTGTCTTGAAACTGAGCACAAATATACACTCAAACACTCAAAAATATGCATTCCAAAATCACACCCCTTCTTGGTAATCAGCACATTTTGACCGAAAACCCCTTGCCTAAATTTAAAAAATATATATAAACGATTTACAGGAAATGCAGTCGACTACGACAATGCAAAATTTTTTTGGATCAAAATCCTCCAAGGTCATAGGGCATAAAGATCGTCCCCATATTATATCTTATGGGAGATTTTTGCCGATAGGACCTAGCTCGAAAAATACCAAGTTTGACATTTTTTGGGACCCAATAATTTTGATGGACACAATAATTTTTCTGTTAATTTCTAAATTCAAAACTAGTAAGCCTGAATGAAATATTTTTAGTTTAGCGGGTGAATACCCCTTTAATGCTTCTTCTGGAAGGAACAAGTAGGACTGTCTATACCGGAGGAAGAACTACCGCCAATATTAAAACCAATAGAAATTCCATTATTTTCAGTCATAACTAGAACTCGCGTTGAAAGGGTTACTACAAAGTAGGCCTATTTTGTGCTTTTAACAATATAAAAAGCATAACACAACCGGCAAGGTTGCGAGGTTTTAATTAGGGAATCCATGCCCCACTCACTCGAATTTTGAAGTCAATGTTATTTTGACCCCCTATATCAATGAAACATTTATTGTGATAAAATATTTTTCTTTTAAACCGATCTCCGCCCAATTTAATATATTTGGGGCTCGAATTAGTTTACCACTTAAAATTTTCTTCCAGTTTGACAGTGGATGATGACGTGTAAACGCCTTGTAATAGCACACGCTGACAATAACATAAAGTTTTATTATACGCTATCGTCTATGGTCGATTTCTTTGGCACCGCTACTTGGATCTTCTTTGCTTAGCGATATTATGTAATATTGTGTTATCTTTGCAATAATGTTATATTGATTTTGCACCTGCCTATCAATAAATTGACAAATTTGAGTAAATAATACATATTGATATAGATACATAAAAAGTCAGGATATACGCAGAGACCTATAAATAAAGAGATAATTGAACTAGCGGTTTGGGATGTTATATGTTAATTCCAAAAATATTTTTAAATGCTACAAATTGCTATATTTCAAAAAAAAAATAAACTGAGGTTTGTCTATGCCTATTAGATTTGTTCAAAATAAAGTGTTCGAATTTTCATATCACCATTTAGAATACTAATACATTTATTTTTATTAAGGGGGCCTAACCTGTTTGTGCCAAAATTTGAAAATAGACGTGTAAGAAAACGTTTTTCACTTGTTTTGTACAATTGCACATTGCAACTGGCGGGGGTACGGGAGTACCCAATATATCGCGGTTTCTTAACCAATTTTAATTTAGATAGTTTTGCAACATCAACACGTCAACATCAAGAAGAAAACAAATAAAACATTATCCAGCATTGAAATCTCTTGATGGAGGTACCGAGTACACAAAAGTGATATTTTCTAAAATGGCTTTGCGCTTCTTACTCAATCTCATCTCATCCTTTTTGAAATGCAATCTCGACTAGAATACGAATTGCTATTCGGCGGTCATGTTCAGTTTTCATCGTGATGCGTGTCACGCTCATGACTAGACGGACGGGCGTCCGGTGTGCTTGTGAAAGTGGTGCAAACTGGGAGCTTCGCTTCGGACAAGAAAGTGATTTAAAAAATAAAATGAAAAATGTATTCTTAATTCATCAAATACATTATATGTTTGGACAAAACAATAATAATCATGTATTCGTGTTTTCTTGTCAATTGCGTATGCTCGCTCCACCTTCAGCTGTTGGTTGTAGGAAACTCTACCTGGAAATCCGTTCTATAGGAAGAAGAGACCTACTTAGTACATCGCATGGGCGTCCGTTGGATGCATGGCCGGTTTGTCCTCCTTGACGCAGTAACTGTAACAGTACAGCATAGTATCCAACTGCAGCTGTGATTTATTATTATTATTTATTATTTTGTTTATTCTTGTTTGTTAAAATTGCAACAAGAAACGGCGTCGACGCTAGCAAATATCTTGCTAAAACACTCAAAATCTGTGGAAATCTTGTGCCGCGAAGAGCCTTGATGAAGCACGTGAAACTAACTAATTTAGCACATGCAGTTGGTTCTCCCATAAGTGCTCCCTGCACAGGGAAGGGAAATGACTCACTGAGCAGTCTTTGAGGGCGGGCGGCAGGTCGTTCCATTGGTTAACTACCCGGAAAGAAAAAGCACGTCGGCCGAGCAGTCCTTTGGCCGGAGGGGGTTGGAGGCGGGGGTGCCTATTATCGTCGCCTCTCAACACGCGGCCCTGGATGATGCGCGCGCACACGTCAAAATCAGTGGCGCCACTGAGGCATCTTTTAAAAAACACCAGATCGGTGTACTGCAGGTGCATGGTCATTGGCATAACCTGCATCTGGTCACAGGGTGGGGGGAGGTTACGGCCATGTATGAAATGCAGCGCCCTTCTCTGCACCCTCTCAAGCTTTGTAGTGTTCTCGATGGTAGTTGGGTGCCAGGCGGGAAGGCCGAAAGTCATGGAGGGCTTGACTAGCGACAGGTAGGCCATCCTCTTGACGCGGGGCGTGCAGCCGTGCAGGTTGCGGGCCGCGAAACCCAGCACCTGCAACGCCTTGGTGCGCACGATGTCGGTGTGCACGTTCCATCGGAGGTCGCTTGTGATGTGAACGCCGAGGAGGCGCTGCTTGTCGACGTACTCGAGTGGGACACCATCGATGGTGTACATGAAGTAAAGTGGGGTGCGAGCGCGCGTAATGTCCATCATCTTGCACTTGAGGGCGTTGAGCGACATGCCATTTTCGTCGCACCAGATCTGAATGTCGTCTAGGACTGCTTGGAGGGCGTCTGCATCCTCTTGGGTGCCCACGATACAGTACAGGGTGACGTCATCAGCGTACTGGAGCATTTGGATCCTTGCCGAGGTAGGGAGGTCGGCTACGAAGACGTTAAATAGCAGGGGGCCGAGCACACTGCCCTGGATGACGCCCGAGGGCACGTCCCGGAATTCTGAGCGCTCGCCGTTGAACTGGACGAACTGTGTGCGGCCGACCAGGAAACTCTCAAACCACCTAAGCAAATTGCCCTTAATGCCATAATGCTCGAGCTTGGATATAGTAGACGCACGTGTGGCACTTTATCGAACGCTTTAGACCAATCGAGAAAGACACAGTGAATGTGAGCTCCGCTACGCTCGTCCAGTGCCGCCGTCCATGAGTCAATGGCGCCGGCGAGGAGAGTGGTGCAAGAACGGCGCTGTCGAAAGCCGTGCTGCGCCGCAGGGATGACGTTTTGGCTCTCAAGGAACTCGCTCGTCCGGTCTCGCACAAAACGTTCCATCGTCTTACCGACCAGTGAGGTGATGCTGATTGGCCTGTAGTTCTTTATGTCTCTCTTGTCGCCGTCTTTGTAGATCGGTGCCACGGACGCCGTTTTCCATTCTGTTGGAATACCCTGTTCAAGCGCCATGTTGAAAAGGTGGGCAAGTGAGTCGCTGAGAGCGTTCGCGGAGTTTTTAAGTAGAATTGCAGGCACGCCGTCCGGGCCCGCTGCTGTATTCGCTTTAGTCCCCCGTAGAAGCTGTTTTATGTCACCGGGCAAGCAAGTCAGCTCGCTCATGGTGGGCTGTTCTGAAAGCTGGGTGGCGGGCGCGTTTCCCTGGTGGACGGGGAAAATGTTATCCGCCCGCGAGAAATTGCTCTGGAACGCCTCACTAAAACAGGCTGCCACCTCTTTGGGGTCTGACACGGTTTTTCCCCCTACCTTGAAACTCGCAGCATCGTTCGGAATAGTTGCCTTGGAATTAATGTAGCGCCAGAAGAACTTTCTGCTGTCTGCACCTCGCCCAAGTCCCCACATCCAGTTGTCCTTGGCCGTCCGAAGAGCCACCTGTGTCGATCTTCTGGCAGCAACATAGGCCTCTCTTGCGTCTCTCAATTGGTTTCCCGCCATCGGGCAAACAGTCTGTCCCGGACGTCGATCATCTTTTTAATGCTCTTGCTTAGCCAAGGGTGGAGTCGACGCTTGTTCCCCCCTACTCTCCTCTTTGGAACGTGCTCATCTGCGCACTCAAAGACGATACGCTTCCAGTTTTCCCAGGCTTCATTGACGTCTTCCAGCTGCAGCACCTCCGGCAGTCGTTCAGAAAGCATTTCGTTCAGGGCCTGCCAGTTTGCTTTAGTGAAATCAAGAACATCTCGGGCTGCACTCACAGGACGGATGGCAGTCAATGAGAGTGTGGCCAGGACAGCGTCATGGTCACTCACGCCAGGCACCACCTCCACCGTTGACACGATGCTGGGCGCATCGCAGAGCAGCAGGTCGATAGTCTTCTCACTCGTGTTGGTGATTCGGTTTGGCTCAGTGATCAGTTGAGAGAAAGCCAGTTCAGCGAAAGCAGATATAAAATCCTTGGCGGTTCTTTCGCGCCCTTCCGGTGGGTCCGAACGCCAGCCTATGTTGGGATTAAAATCATCAAGCAAGAGGCAGCCATCGAAACTTGGCTGCACAGCAGCAACTAAGTCCAGGGAGTGCAGAAAGTCGGCGTTTTGGGCTGCATCTGAACATGGCGGACGGTATGCTGACCCCACGAGAAGTCGCAGGTTGCCGACTTTGATTTCCGCCCAGACAATTTCAGCCCGGCTTTCGAGGTGACCGAGGCGCTTTGGCTGCAGGTGCGGTCGAATCGCTAGAAGGACGCCGCCACCGCGGCCGGCCTGTCTGTCCTTCCGCAGGACGACGTAGTCTCTTGGAAGGAACTCGTGGTTTTTGACGTCCGGAGTCAACCAAGTCTCATTCACCGCACAAATATCAGCCGAGTGGGACAGCAGAAAAGCATCGATGTCTGCAGCTCGTTACGGTTCTTTAAAGAACGGCATTAAAACAGATTAGCGTGACAGCATTTTTGTTTGCTGAGCGTCTCCGCGGTGGTTTCCGAGGGGGGCTTTGTGTCACTTCCGGAAGGCTCCAGAAAGAGTCATTCAGCTCGGGGAGGCTGCACGTCCAGCATTTGAAATTGTTATTTTTGCGGAAAACATTTTACCTCTTTATCACTCCAACTGTTATTCTTCATGAGGCAGGTCCTGTGGTAGAGCCGACCGCACCCCGCGCAGATTATCTTAACACCATTTTTCCTGCCAACTTTGTCACACAACAAGCATGTTGTTTGCAATATGGCGGGAGCTCCCCGCGGCATTAAAAAGAAGAAGAATGAAGCAACCAATAATGTACTTACTCCCATGTAGAGCCTTTTGCCGAGTTACATACTTTGCTTCTTATACACACGAAATGGTCGAAATGTCAACATACTATCAGTTTGAAGGTAGTGGCAACCAATTGTTTTGATTGTTTTTTACGCAAACAAAATCAGAGACATGAAAGCAAAACTTTAACTTTAAAATGTTACAAGAAATACCAAAAATAAAACTTCAATAACAATTGTACATACACACCTTAATATGAAGAACAGGTTACGAACACCATATACTAAAAAATCTGTATAAAAATGGATAAAATTCCATTTTTACTGCATCTTCTCCATAAGAGGCCAAGACTATTCCACTGCCTGTGTGACATCCCATCCGCTGCACCTAGGACATTTTATGCCAGGCGGACCCAGGCCAGACCAAGGCCCAGGCCTACAAGATATGGATATTTTTGTTTTCTTACCAAGGTTTATTACTTGCTTTCGTGGGTCACACTGCACACACTTGTAATGTTCTATATTAAACCATGATCTAACGTGTGTTTTTTAAATGAATATACGTACTCCCCACTGCTTTTATTTTTGGGTTTATTGGATTGTTGTTAACACATAATTTGGGCTCGGCCCAAGTTCTAACTACCTGCAATGCACGTATGCGTTAAAATAATAAATCTAAAAAAAAAATACAAATCGCTAATTGACAGAGGTATAACGCGGAAATCGACGTCGGGACGATACTGATCACATGTCAGTCCTGACTGAACGTTTTATCCCAAGGCGAATGCTAGGATTGAGTCCTACCAAACTCCTAAGGATATATCTCCCTTAGATATGTTATATTTCCATTTAAAATATAACAATAACACACATAAATGTTTTTTTATAGTTTGACCCTCACATCATTGTACCAAGACAATGCTCGAATCCCCATTTAACTAGTTAACTGAAGAAAGTCGCACCAGTAAAACTGATGTCAATCTGTTTTTTAAAGTTTTCTTCAGTCGGTAAGACGTGAAAATAGCCCTTAGCCTCCAATAATCATACACCTTTGACTTACATGCAATTCATAATTAGTGATTCATGTTCGGTTTTTAGATAGTATTGTTAGTTAAGTAGACGTAGTTTACACCCCCGAGTGACATGTTTTGTTTAAACAACAAACAAAAAATTAGTAAATAAATTGTCAATAAATGAAAACTTCTTCACCATTACTTTGAGATAAATCAGTAAATCAGACACTATTGTAATACCTATTTGATATCTTAAACGAAGGATAAAATGAATAAAAAGAGCTCTAGGAGGTGTACGCACAGCGCTTGAGTGTTCAAAATTTCGAGCAAATAATGTGATTTCAGTCAGCCGAGTCATCAGGAATTATTGGACAAGGCAGATAGGAAAATTACGAGACACAATGTGTTAGAAAAATGTATATTTTGTAAATATTTGTACGAACAGATTATGATTGCACAGGAGTCTACATTATCGGCACTACATGCAGTTCTACCGCAGTTCAGCTGGAACTCAGTCCACAATTGTCATATTGGCATTTTTTTATCGACTCACGATAAAATTTCTTCAAGCTTGTATGATGTACTTTTTTCATTTTCTATTTTTGTAACGTATAAAAAATACTGGAAAATTTACCTTCAGTTTCGATTTTTTTTTTTTACGAAATTGAATAACGAAATTGAACATGAAAATAGTGTAACACACAAGTTTTAATACAAATTCTGGTGAAATACGAATGCATGTTTTGCGGTAATTTTTTAAACTTTTACGTTGTTAAAAATGTTTTGTCACAAAACGCGAGTCAGTTCAAATAGCATAGTTATATAACAGTGTACACTTCCGTTGCTGATGACTCCTGTCGCCCCTTAACATTACTCCTTCACTCAGTCCTGTGTGAGAATCACTTCCTCCCGTAGACTGCGACCGGCCTGTAGAAGGGGTACGGGTAGTGCAGCGGGTACCTGATGGCTTGGGGCGGGTAGAGCGCCGGGTATCTGATGGCTTGGGGCGGGTAGAGCGCCGGGTAGGCCGGGTAGGGGTGGACGGCGAACCCTACGGCGGGCACGTGGTGGTGGTGGTGGACTCGCACGGGGGCTAGGCCGACGGCGACCACGTGTCGTGGGGGGTGGACGTTGACGACCTGGAGGGTGGCGGAGGTCGTCGCGACGCCTAGGAGAGCGAGGGCCAGCACGTACACCTGAGGGAAGAGAATAAATGTAGAGTCATGTTGGAAGAGAATAACTTAGTAACTTAGTACACCTGAGGGAAGAGAATAAATGTAGAGTCATGTTGGAAGATGGCGACATAGACGCGTAGGACCGTTTTGAAAGTTCAGGGATCAAATCCATCAGCAGGTTTTGAGGGCAGTACCTGGGGTCTGGGGCAAAGCCCCAGCCGCCGGAGGCTCTTTCGCCGATGGCGAAAAAAATATTGACCATACTATAGTTATTTCGTTATGTTTTAACTGCTGCGATCTAAAAACTAAAAAAATTAACGTGAAGTGGTTTATTTTAGTAAATTTCAACCTTATTTTTTATATAATGACGAAGAACACAGAATACTCGGGATGTTAAGAATGCACACAATGTACTGGCTGCAATGATAACTTATACACTTGAAGTAAACGTGTCATGTGAAACAGATAGATCTTTTGATGGGAGTGCCAGCGTGAAAAGTGGGTGGGGGGGTCAATTCCCCCCCCCCCTCCATAAGTGCCTGTGGCGACAAGAATAACTTAGTAAGAAGGCACGCTGCGCGTTCTCCCTGTCCAACCCATGTTATTTGTCTAAAACCAGTGGTTAAGGGGGCGGACGCGTCTATCCACTTACTTTTCATAATGTCAGTATGAGCTCTAAAAATTATTTCCTTACACCTAACCTTGTTGTGACAAGGTTGTGTAAACTGACAATACGTTGATCCTCACAATTTTATAAATTATTTTATGCATTGTTGTTGTAATATTACTATTTCAAATATTTACTGAACTGTAGTTCATTGTTTGTGTCTGCATTTATGTTATTAGATTTATTTAGTTGTTCTCCTTTGTAAATCAGATTTTTTTTAACAATAGGATAGAAGTTAAATAAATAAATAAATAAATCGACACCGTTTTGGAATGTTATGAAAAAGGTTCTGGGGATTTGCCCCTCAGACCCCCCATTGTACCAGGGTACATACGTTTTCCGAAACAATTGTGAACAGTTCTAAAGAACTCTCACATATACAGCCCAGCATCGAGCGTCCGCCCACTTATTATTTTAGAAATTAACTATTCTATAACCATACTCTCGTAGGAAGTATCTGACCTATACGAATGATTAAAGTTATTGCGTTATACTTTAAATTTGGTAGTTTATTAAGTTTAGATCTACGCTTGTATATGCCCTTTAGAAGAATATTTATAAATAATTTGTTTAAAAAAAAAAAAAACACCAAACATTCGCGAAATATGGGCAAAACTGCCATGTGTAAATCCGCACGAAAACTCATTGGGTGTACTGAAAATTGGATAGTATAGAATAATAGACCTAACTTTCCTCTACAATAATAGTTTACTTGAGTCTTCTGGCTCTGTTAATCAGACCTTTTTCCGTGAGCAAAGTTTTGTGCCTAATTTCTGGCTGGGAAGTGCGAATTACGTAAAGCTCGTTGATCCAGTGGTTAAGAGTTCCTGCTTCCATTTAGAAAGTCTGGGTTGAGATTCCCTATTCAGTTAAGAGTTTCCTTTAATCCTTTAACCCTTTCAGACCCATTCTCAATGACCATGGACGTTAACTTGCTAAATTTATATCCGGGTAAAAGATAGTATTTTCAATTTGTCCCCATTATTTTGATATTTTTTTAGAGAAGATTGTAAATACACATCTACAAAAAAGGCTAAAAATAGGAAAAATGTTGTTTGTCCCGGAAAAGTAATATATTTCTATAGAATTGCTACTATTTGAGATACAAAAAATTAATAATTTGCAAACAAAATCAGAAAAATATCTTGTTCTAGGAATGTACATCAAATTTACATATTTTTAACCTAAATTGACGAAAATTTCCCAAAATTCTTTAAAAAAACTCGATAAAAATATTTAATAAACACTAAAAATCTCAGAAAAAGTTAGTAATAAAAAATAAGATTGTTTAAAATAACTTAATTTTGACTTATTACATTCGGTACTGAAAGGGTTTATATTTGGGTGGGGAATGTATAAATGACGAACTCAAATCGGTTCAAATAACATACTTTTATAACAGTGTAGTCTTGATTTCTGTTGCCGCCTGTTTCCCCTTAATAAATGAGTTCTGACGCACGTGCAATAACCGATCAATATTTTATCGACAAATTGGGTTGATGTGTAGAAGTGCAGAGCAAACTTTATTATCTACCATATTACTACGATTAATCTGCAGATGTTGCTGCTAACATGGCAATGGTAAACACAGGAGACGAACTTTTAAACAAAATAGCTGCAATGTTTTAATAAAGTAGTAAAATGCTTGAGTTCAGAGTTGGGTCGTTACTTCGGGGGTAACGGGTTATTGTTTTATTTATTTGTAATTTGACACTTTTTTTTCAAAGTTATTATTATGAGGTAATTTGTCGAAAAATTTTGACTCTATTTCGAACCGAACAGGCAGGCAGAAATTTAGGTTTATAGTCATTAAATTTTTTTATATATCTGTATATTTTAATCTCATTTTACGTGTTTTGTATTAAAATGAAATTCATTCAGATTTCTACATCAAAAATCAATACTGTTATTAACGATATCAACCATTTTATCACTGAAAAATTATAAATGATTAAAAACAAACATTATACCGTACTCACCGTTAACTTCATTGTCGAGCCTGTGTGAACCGCTTGCTGGACACGAATGTCAAGTTATGTGTCTTGAGACGTGGGTTGGGTTTATATACTTCGCCAATACATCCAATCACCTCCATCCTCCCCAGTATGTGATTAGAATTCCAAAACAAGCATCGGTCCCCCTGATTGATACATCGCCAATTGTCTTGTTAATTATTCCGAGGTAGTAATTTTGGGACTATGTTAGCGAATCAAGGTGTTACTTTCTTCCGTGTTGCGACAAGTTGGAAGTGAAAAAGAAAGCGATGTGACATCCACCTACACTGTTCAAAGTAGATGATCTGATTTTGGTCGCCCGCGTTGCATAACTTTGATTTGTTTTGGTGATAGCGTCGTGAGGGAATGCACGATGAAACGTCAATAGTCTCTGATGGTGCTGAAATTTTGATCTGTTAAAGACAGGAATGAAAATGATAGTATGACTGTAATAATCAAAATTTGTTTTTGTCATCACTTACCGATGGAGAAAGCAATCGTAAAATCTTTTCTGAAAAAATCGAGTAAAGCGACTTATAAACACTAATTTTAAGATAAAAAAAAAACTCGTATTTAGATTCTACCACCGTCTGGTCCCGTTTTAAAAGGGACCCAGCATTGTATTCCTCCGCCTATAGTGCAAGGCGTATAAAATTAATGAAAGGGGTATTTAACCGCTGATATATATTTCATTCAGGCTAACTAGTAATGAATTTAGCAACTAACAGAAAAATTATTGGGGCCACCATGACCTCCCAAAAAATTGTCAAACGACATTTTTCGAGCTAGGTCCCATCGGCAAAAATCTCCCATAAGAAATAACATGGGGACGATCTTTATGCCCCGTGACCCTGAAGGATTTTGATCAAAAAAATATTGACCATTATTGACGTACTCTACAGGCCTTTTCTGTAAATTCTCTATGTTTCGTTTTGTAATTTGGCCAAGTAGTTCGGTCAAAATATGGTGATTATCAAGATGGGGTGTGATTTTGGAATGCATATTTTTGCGTGTTTGAGGGTATATTTGGGCACAGTTTCAAGACACGATGTAAAAAATGGGCATTTTAGATTAGTACTTTGCTCTTGTATCTGTATGTGAACCAAAAAAAAGCACGCTAAAGCCGATTTAAGAAATTTCCCAAAACACAATTTTTCGCAAATTTCTGGATAAAAAATGAAAAATTCGTGTTAAATCACAGTTACAAGATATAATTTTTTAAACTGTCATTTTAAACAGCCCTTGTATGCTGAGTGGCGCACTATGACCTAGCTGTTGACGCGCCCTTAATCCACATAAACTTAACAAAATATAGTTTTGAGAGTGCGAAGTCAGAGCTTCCGGAACTTAGTATGCCAAGCGTGTTCAACGTAAGAAGTGCTTAGAAAGCTGTAGCAGATAAGATGACAACGTGACCGATAAGAATGGCTTCGATTGTTTCTTTTGATTGTTAATGTTTTCTTGGTGACTTGTTTCTCAGTAGGATGATCGGGTGCCTGGATGTCTAAATAAATGTATTGAATGATCATGAACTTTAAAATAATGTTATATGTTTATTTTTATATGATATCGTATCCACTTTTCCTAACATTTTTATTGGTGGTATACGTTAAAATAACTTTTGAATGCAGAATATATAGCTACTTTTTTTTGTTTGAGCAAATTTGCCATTTTGTAGAATCTATTTATTTCCATCAAAATGCGGTTTCATGCCCTCGCACAGGAGTCACGTAGGCTACGTCCATTAAGTTGGCGTGCCATAGTTGAATTTCGACTTTTTTTTTGGTAATATACGATAGTTCTACGAAGCATATTTCACACGAACTTTAATAAAGAATCAATCTATGACACCCAACATGCGTATTCCTACATTAATTAATTGATTTTGAATAAAAAAATCTTATAATCTCAGTAATTTACTCAATTTTGGTCAACTTCGGGAATTTATTCCAAGTGAACAGATTTTTTTATGCAATTTTCCATACTGGATATGAACGTTTAAATCAATGTGAACGCGTATGTTTATTTGGCAAATCGTAAGATGAGCGGTTTGATGGGAATTTTCTGAATTATAATCCATGTTTTGGATTTCCCATTTTCCCCGTTTTGCACTTATGTCTAGCAATGGGTCTTTAGGCTTATTTTTTGCAACATAGTGCAACGAGAGTGCGTTCAGCAGAAATCATGTCAACACCTTAGTGTGCGCGTTTTAGTTGGGTCAAGCTCGCCCTCCTAACGGCAGGTTGATATTTTGTGTGTTGCACTATGTACTGCTGAACGCTCACAACTGGCGCGTACCTTCACCAACAACAACATGTAGGGTACCCGGACATAGTTCAGTGGTCACCCTACCCGGTTGTGTTTTTAAGAGGAAGTCTGCAGCCGGTGCATAGTCGAGCCGAGCGAGATCCAGTTGGATTAGAATGAAAATAATATAGCTGATGAATATTGTATATTGAAGTTAATTCGTAAATTTTGTAAACATAGTAATACTAAGACAACCCCAATAAAATATACAAATAAAAATAAATACAAAAATTATAATTACGCTTGTTGTAAAAACGTGACAAAAATACTTTTTCGCCTACAAAAATAGTTCATGCGTGAAGCGTGAGACTTTTGATTCGGGAGGTCTCGAGTTCGATACTCACCTCCAGCAATCCTGACTGAAATATTGTCCAATGCTGGGGATTGATTCCTCTTAGAACACGCATGTGCTTGTGAAGCTAGTTTGGAAATGGGGGGAGGGGGGGGGGGGAGGAGGGAGATTAAGATAAATGGGATTGTGATCGGGATTCGAGCAGAAAGTGTAGACAACGTATCTTTGGTTTGATTGAGTCTCTTTTAGGGGGCCATTAAGTTGGCCCTCGCCAAACCGAATATCAAAACAAAACCCACAAAATGCACCATTTTGCACCACTTTTTTTAAATTTTTGCACCCTCTTCCATCTCGTGTTAACACCTAAAATAATTGGGGGGGGGCTAATTTTACTAAAGCCCCCCCCCCCCCCATTCTTCGAAACTAAGTTTTATTAGCATGTATTTATTGCACCCAAAATGCACCATTTTGTACCCCTTATTTTTCATTTTTGCACCCTCTCCCATTTCGTGTCAAAGTAAAAAATAATGGAGGGCCCTCCTTCCGCCCTCCTCCCGCATTCTTAGAAACTAAGTTTTTTTGCATGTATTTATTGCACCCAAAATGCACCATTTTCCACCCCTATTTTAAATTTTTGTATCCTCTCCCATTTCATGTTTAAATCAACAAATTATTGGGTGGTGCTAACTATCCTCCTTTTTGACTCACTTTATTTTTTGTGGTATAATAACGAAAGTGTATTATGGGTTGTGATGCCCAATTGCAAGGGCGCCTGCTAATTTTTGCGGGATTTTTGCTGAGTGGAAATAAAAAGTTGGCGGGATGGTATTGTGAGCGAAGTTTTTTAGTCTGAAAGGGAACAAGCGTTGGAAGATTCGGAGGGGGGCACCCCCCTACAATAACGCCGCATTCGACAACTTTGAAAATAATGTTTCTAGATTTTTTGGTGCGTTTGTTGCATGCATGCAATACCAAAATAATTTTATTTTTGTACAGTAGAAAAAAACTAGAAAACAACTAAAAACCATTTGAACACGGACTATTTTGACATTCCACGGGGGGGAGGGGGGAAGGGACTTGCCACCATGTACCGACGTCCCTGCTCAATCGTATGCAAATATTAACATTTTTGCAAAAAAAATTACTTGGTGTGTATTTGATTTCAACTTTATTACGATTAAAAACATTTTGATGATTCAAAAGAAATGGGTTGTGTTTAGCTATCAACCCGTGTCACGATGGAGTACGTTACGTATTGCATCGTATTCGCCTTGCCATTGACAGTCTGTGAATAATACAGTCGATATTGTCTATGTCGGCGAGTGTGTCGCGGAAGTGCGGTCACTTTCCCCAGCCTAGCTGACCGTTACATCACGTCCCCGTGTGTCACGCGCCGCTAGCCACGTGGCGGCTTCGTTTAGACAACTGTTGCATCGGTTGCAAGGCGAGTGCACGCGACAAGTGAATTAGGCGGTCAAACATCACATTGTTTGCGGACGCTTTTTATAGTCGCGTTGATGGATGAGCATTTTTAATTAGTTTTTAGTTTGTGTGGGATCTCTTTACTTTTGTAAGTTCTTTTTTAACGCTTTGTGGGTGATTGTTGTCAAATTTATATTGTTACTTGTTAATTGTTATTATATTCCTCAAAAAACTTATTTTAAAACCTTTATTTCTATGGATTCTGGACAAATTTTTTCTTTCAAAAGGTAATTACTACATCACCATAACCTTAATGTCCGTGTGAAATATGAACGTTGTAGCCCCACCCGTTTGGTCAGAATCGGCCCAAATATCACGAAAATATCGCATTAAAAATCGAAAAAAATCGTAAAAGTACGATATTCATGAGAGATATTTCTTCGATCATACCCAAAAACGTTGCAAGTCCAAGTTCAGAGAAAACGAAGGTCCCCTCCAATTTTCATCATGATCGCATATGCCGTTTGCCCAGTAGAGAGCGAACAAACAGACAAAAAGAAAAAGAAAAACACCCGAGCTAAATTTTTTGGGGGGTAAGTGAAATTGAATGCTTCGTTACGCTCATCCAACAACAGACACCTAAAAAAATAAGTACTAACTACTTTTTATTTTACGGTATTTAAAGTCACCATACAATATATTGAATGATAACTTGACTAATATTCGCTAGTGTCGGGTCCATTAGGTAATTTACAATCTTGTATTGTTGATTGGTAAATACACCCGAGGCATTTTTTTTTGTGCGTGGGTAAAAATATACTCACATTTCAAAAGAATCATCTATGTGATTTAAACAGCTATCGCGATGGCCAAAGCTGAAGAATTCTGAATCAACGTCAAGTTAGTTGATCGGTGTTTTGGACAATGGGCAAATATATTGGTATGTAGATATTTGGAAAAAAGAGTATACAAGGGCTTCTAGTGAGGGTTCAAGTTGAGATTGAAGATTGGCCGTGGTGGGATCGATCCAATAAGCTTCCAAGTATTAGAGTCCCACGTGAAAGCTATTTCCTACCTCTATCGTTCGTAAAGTAGAGAAACAGCTGATAATGATTGCGAGATGTGATTCGATAATTGGTGATTCTTTTAAAACATAAATTTTACACGAAAAATGTGGGTGTATGATTCGACCTGTGACTCAAATTTATTGAATTCTTGGGCGTTATTTCACTGTGAGTAAGCGTCTATCTTATTCTTGCACTTAGAAGAAGTAGGCGTACCTCTTAACACGTTAAGTTAAATATTATTCATTGGTTAATCAGTTAATCAGTACTTTCGTTTATGTATTATAAAAATGATTGTCATTTAAAATTAGTCTTTTATCAATTTGTTATTGTGTTGTAATCACGAAAAAATATTTCATCAGTCCTTGGATTGTGCGGCACTTGTGCGGTATCTTAAAACGTCCAAGGTGATACACGATCAGCTGTCTCGATCTTCCTTCTATGCAGATGGTCCAGGGTTCGATTCCCGCTATTGGTCGAAGTTTTTTAACTTCTGATATGGACTCAAGTCTATACCTTGGCTTAGGAATTATGTAAACGGTGACTTTGGAGCCGACCTAGCAACGAGGCACAATACATTCCAAGGTTGTTCCGAAATAGCCTTTTTGTTGGTTCTGGCGTTGGTCATTGTTCGTTCGTCTATGGCGTCGGTGCCTACAAGTTGGCTTGGTCTGCTTTAAATTTAATGTCAATAATGGAAATCAGTCGTGTGACTGAGTGGGTAGACTGTCAATACGATTTTTTTTCTTTTCTGTTATTGCTTTAATCCGTGTTATATTTCAGCGGTGATGTATGAACGGGTTTGTAATTGATAGGAAAATATTAATGTAACTGTTATTTTATTTTTGTATATCGTTAATAGAAAAATATGATAATGCCAAAGAATGTGAGTCGGTAAGAAGAAAAATTACAATTTAATTAAATTCCTGAAAAAGACTACACAAAATTATTCAAGGTTATGATTTTTTAAATGAAAGTCTAGGTGTAACAACATCCCTCACTCTTCAAGTAAATGAGATTTATTTTAGAAGGTGTCCTCGCAGACATTAAATACGAAATAAATATTTATGCATTGCACTATGCTGTGAGGCATAATGTACGTGAATTTGGGAAATAATATTTACAAAACCCTCTTTTATGACTTTATTCCAACATTGTGTGAACATTGGTGGCAGGTACTCGCCATTGAGATACCAAACTATTAGTACTTCTATGGTACTCACGTACTATGGGGCGGATGCTCTTTCTGTCATTCTCGCATTTATTTTTAATGTTACATGTTTAAATATTGTAGTACAAATAAATGCAAATATTAATAAATAAATAAAATAAATTCAACCTTTGAATTATGTAAACCACGCCATCAGTCAGGAATACTAATGGTCGGTATCGATTATATTACATCCTGAATAAGTTTCTTGAGCGCAACGCGTGAGCTACTTGGTAATGTTTCTTTCCCACGAGTCCAATAATATGAATGTTAAAAATACTCGCTCCAGGGTACGACCCAAACTATAGGCACGCAAGCTCATGTGTGATTTGTATTACATACTGACAATCTAGTCCATATCTATCTCACCATAAAACTAACCGACAGTGTTGGCTCGAGCGTTAAGCGCGCGACTTTGATTCGGGAGGTCCTGGGTTCAAATCCCGTAGAGACCGATAATCCTGACTGAAGGTTTTTTCCGAGGTTTTCCTCAGTCGTTAATGCGATTGCAAAGGATTGAGTCCTTTTAAACAGCCCTTCACAATTGTCCTATCCGCAACATACCTAGTTAGACACAGAAGAGGGGCATGAATTGCACCCTGGGCAGGCTTCCCACAAAAATTATAATTACCATAATACTATATTACTTTTAATTCTAATCTTATTCAGTCTGATGCAAGAAAGACATATTTCACTATAATTATTACGCGCGCAATGCTTTAGGGTCCACATATGCCACATAAAAGAATCTATAATGCATGTGAAAAGTGAAATTGAAAAGTGAATCGTGATGAATATGAATGCGTTCACAGTAATGGTCAACAGAGCTGGACAAATTATATAGACGATGAAGGTAATGAATGATATTAAGAATTATTAGCTAATGGTAATTTGAATTCATGGTATTCCCTTTATTGACTAATGTCACGTAATAAAGTAAGCTTATGTTTCTCAACATTGATGTGCTTTCTCACTGCACGCACACGACGACGACGTTAAGAAGTTTTAAATAAGTAAATAATATTTACAAAATTTCTTTTTCTGTAACCACTTTCCAGTATTGGTGTTGATTTGGGTATTGAATGATATTTGGGATGGTGGGGGAGTAACTGATAAAAATTCCTATTCAATAGTAAATCATTCGTGATTTAGATTAAACCTGTTTTTGAATGAAAAATTGTTGGTTATTTAATTTTTTAAATAAATTACAATAAATAAAAACATAACTAATTGAAGTCGTATTTAGAGTATACCTACTCAATTACATAATTTATTTTTAGTGGGGACAGACCAAGCCATATCTGTTTTTGATTAATAAATGTCTATTTAACTTTTAAAATAAAATAAAACAAATTTGTACTATGATACTCAGTCACATAACTAATTTTTTGTGGGGAATTTAAGGATGACCGAGCCAACCCTGTAGGCGCCGGCGTAAGAAAATCAGGAAATCTGTCGAAACATGTGAACAACATTAATGTTCTATAAAAATGAGTTTTATTTAGGGTATTGACACCAGACATATAATTTCATAAACTATATGCTACGATTCGAACGCAGTGCTACATAAATGGTATTGTGGGGGGGCATTGTTCACTTAAAAATAGTATAATGGAGGGTTAACGAGCCTTTGTAGGATTTAATTTATAAAACACTTTAAGGACACAACTCTTTTTTTATCCACTAAAGTGGTTATAGATTAAATAATAAACTCTTCTAACTTTTACATAAGAAGAAATATTGTTGGTTAGTTTGTCATGTTTGTTTCTTACATTTACAATTTTACACATGTTATTTACACATTTCTTATTACATCTTTCCACTAACATTCTTACATTGAAAGTAAGGCTGTCTGAAAGTCTTCTCGGTTTTTCCTCAGTCATATAATGTGCTACGATGATAATATTATGTTTGTCGGAGTAGAAAATTACCCTGACATCAAAGAAAGGTCAGGATTAAAACTAAGGAAGTTTGAACCATCGTTAACCAAAGAACATTCCTGTCACGATTCACGTTTTAAAAGTCTAGACTCGAGATTGATGCAAAAAGTTGTCATTGTTGAATAGTCAACGTTCTAGATAAATTAATCAATTTTTACTTTTCTTGCCATAAAACACTTGATCAAGTTCGAACAGGCTTTCCCTCAACTTTCCAACTTTGTATAAATCAAATTAAAAAAACATTTTATTCCATTTTCAATTCTATAAGAATTACAAAAGCTTGATTTTTTTTTGTGTAAGACAGGTAGTTTGGTCTCCAAGCCAATGGACCCAGCGAAGCGTTTCGTTTCAATTACTACGTTGGACATTGGCCTGTCTATGTAATTTAGAAAATAGAAAACAAATAATGAAAAGTATAACCTATATAAGATTGTGCAGCGATCCAACTCGTGAGTAGTCATTTCTTCGCCACCGACCGAAGAGTGTGCACTGTCAATACTGCTCGGTCGAAATTTAAAAGTATTTGTGACAATAAATAAAACTGTAACTCTCGGCTACATTTAGTAAAAAAAAAAAAGTAAAATGGTAAAATTCAAATTAAACGCGAAAATATTGTTGGTGACAGTGCGTTTAGTTATATCATAGCGTCAAGCAACAGTGGGTGTGTGATGCAGTGATCCATGTGATAATAATGGCTTAAACGTGAATTGAGCGAAAGTGTTTTTTACATAACGTTATCGATTTGTCAATAACAAATCATCAAAAAATGGCGACGGAATCAAAATTTAGTATAAAGTGTGTTGCCCTCGTGATTATTGTGAGTGTGGTGAACGTGTTAGTGAGTGCGTCTCCTGTGGATGTTCGTCAAGAGGCCCCTCCGGTAGCCCGTGAGAAGCGAACCATTACCGTGTTAGCTCGTGGTCTGGCCAATATATTCGGACTCGATCTTGAAAACGGACAATCTCCATCCGGTTTAACAATCCCCACTACGCCGAACCCTCTGGTTATAACGTACCCTCCCATACGTGTCACTACACAGCCGTATCAACAGTTGAACTACCCTACTCCTCCCACCACAACCCCGCCTCCCGAGCCCATTACGTACCACCCCGTGATGGCGTTGCCGCCTACCACGACAAGACAACCTCCTCCTCGGTACAGAGACGACCTCAACGCCCAGAACAGCCTCACTACTTCACGCCCGGCGTTCCTTACCCCTAAGAGACTGATCACACTGAGACCTTCAACACTCAGCCCTACCAGGATCATAACCTCAAAGCCGATCAGTATCAACACGTATTTACAGACAGAAAGGGAGAAAACGCATTCGGCCTCTTTGGACGCTAAGAAAGAAGTGGTTTTGATTGGGATTCCCGTGACAATTCACAAAGTAAATGGTTTAAATCTCGGGTTGTTCAACGGTGGGCAGGATGACAGTCAGCTGAAACAATTCCAAAATGTCTACTCGAAGAGCAAAGAGAAAGATATTGAAAGCGTTGAGCAAACGAAAAAAGTTAAGGAAAACTCGTTTAAAAACGTCGAGGACTTTGGAGGTCCCGTTGTAGGTGTGAGCAACGTTGGAATTGTTGATAATTATGATCAATATCGCAAACGAATTATTAATAAGTTGAAAACTCAAAGTAGTTCTGAAATAAGTACCGACAATAAGTTTGATTTAACAACTTCTTCGTCCCCTTATAAATATGATGAATTTGATATACCCGATGTTGCGTCGCAAGACGCAGGGTATCATCAAGACAGTAACGAGTTTGCTGATAAAGAGAAAGAGAGGGAAACGTGGAAGTTTTATAGAGAAGAGACTAAAAATATTAAACCAGCCGTGAAACATCAGCGAGAAAATAAGGATTCCGAAATACGAGGTAAAACTTCGAGTAAAGATAAAGAAGGGAATTATGAGGAGAAAAAACGCGAGCACGACCTTTCGGCTATGGAATATGAACGTTATAAAGATTTGATGATCATGAAATTAAATGGAAAAAGAAAAGAGAACAAGGATACTTACCAGGATTCAGAAAAGAAACAAAATAACGTAAAACATGAGGATGAAAAATACAATCCATCCTTTGAGGAAAATACCAATTTAGAACATCAAAATCACAATGATGGACAGTACAGCATTGAAAATCAAGTTCCTGATAAAGGTCATCAAGGAAATGAGGAAGGTGTTAATGGGAGCCATCGTCATAAGGATTACAACAACAATAATGGCTATAGAAATAGTCCAAAGGACAGTTACGACCCTCAAAGACACAATAATGATAGTCATCGAGAGATAATGGAAGACAACGTTTGGAAACATCGCAATGTCGGTGATAGGGAAACGGAAAATCAGTATCGTGGATGGCCCCAAGATGAAGACCGAGCTCAGGACAGCAAGAACCAATATCAAACATCAAACAGTGAGAGAGAGAATCGAGATGAGTGGAAGAACCAGAAACAAAATGAAGAAAATAGTGGGGGAAGTAGTCATGGCGACCATGGTGAGTTTGACTACGGACAATACAAAGACGATTGGAATCACAAGGAAGAAGATGGTTCTAGCTACAAATATCAGAATGATAAGCGTAAACATCCGCAAGGAAGTCAAGAAAACTTTGAAGAGTCTGGCGAGAAACAAAAGGACATTGCAGTAGAGAACGATGATCATCATAATGGGAATCACGAGCGAGGACCAAAGAAGGGGTACAAGACGTCAAAGAACAGAATTCCACAAAGTTCTGGGGAAGAGAGCCTTGAGCAACAAAGACATGAAGCTTTTGATGACCCTGGGTATGACTATTCTCCGAATTATCAGGAGGATCAACAAAGGAATGTGCCTAAAGACAGATTGAAAACTCCCAAAGATGAGAAACGAAATCACAATCCGGCAAGGCAACAGAAAAACAACGAAGGTAGTGGTGAAAGACCCCGCCAAGTAGACCACATTTCTTGGGACTATGGTGATCCCAACGCTGGCCGCGACTCTAGAGGACAGGGATTCGGCGATGGAAAGACTCATCCAGACGGATGGAAGCATCAAGAGAATCAGGAACAAGGTAATAGAGGACATTCTGGAGTGGAACAGAATCCGTTCAACTACGAGCAGAATGCTTGGGATGAAAATCGTAATCCAAGCCATGGAAGTCTTAAAAATGGGTCTAGTCAAAACACGGACAATGCCGATAAAGGCAAACCGGAGAATGGTAGCGGTCATCATCCTGACCATCGAGATGTGTTCGATTATGAGCAGTACACTAAGAGCCACGGAGTCCACGGTTTTCAGTTTCCTAGTCCATACCAGAACCTCCATTCTCCTCCAGAAAACTTTTGGGGACCGACCCCCCAAAGTGGTATCCATCATCACGGACCATCCTTGCAAGGGGCGGGCTACCAACATCAGTTGTATTCATACGACGCACCTGGATATTTTGGACCATTCACACCACCAAATTTCCCACATGGAGGTAATTCCTTCGTGCCTCCACCTGTATTTAACCACCATGCGATGTCGGCAGAGCGTCCCAGAATGGACGGAAAGGGACCACAAAGACGAACAGGAGATTTGAAATCGGGAAGAGCCAAAACGGAAGTCGATGAATTGGCTTCGGATGGATTATCGAGCGAGATGCAAAGAGATGTGCCGGCGAGTGGGTTAAGGCCCAAGAAGAGTGACACTGGAAGAAACGGGTTGACGTCGGGTGGACCGAGAGTTAACGGAGGCGAAAGAAGCGAATCATCGAGTAAGAACGACGACGTCAAGTCTCAATCTCATCCATCCTCGGCTAGACCTCGACCGGTGCTTCAGGCGATTCAACAGATCGAGAACAATCGCCGACCCCAGCTATGGCCTTCTCCTTTCGACGCAGCTACCGACGGTTCCCGACGAGTTACCCATTACCACTACTCCCAAAATTCCAAAACCAAAATCCACCACTTCCAAAATCAAAACTTCACAATTTGGCTCAATCCAGTGCGTCTCAAAATGAACAGTCTGATGCAAAAATTAAAAGTAAATCCAAATTCGATCCGTTCAATACGAAATCAAACGAGAAGGTTGAACTCAAGTTCGGGTGGCCGAGGAGTTATCTGAAGAAGAGTTCCTCGCCGGAAATATCGCAAACACCGAGGGGGGAAGTTAAACGGGAGCGAAGTGACGCTCCCACCTACACGAAGAACTCGAAGACTTCGTACCAAGCCGATGCAGACCTTTACGACTTCGGGAAGTTTAACAAGAACACCGGGCACTATGATGTACAGGGGTCCGCACACAAAGCCAGGAACCAAGCGGAACATAGAGGATCTTGAGAAGATGACCATGGTGTTCGTATATTGTTTATTTATTGTGATACTTGTCATTTTATTTTGATTCAGTAATCTCTCGTTAAGGCTATTCGACCGCGTTTTTCTATTTTCCAAAATATGCTACCAAGTCAAAATATAGTGAATGGCTTTGAAACCTGGCTATTTTAGAAAATCATTTTTTTTAATTTTTCTGATCTGGTACACGGCCATCTCAAAATAATTTCCAACTTCAATTCGCCAAGGCAATTCAACGTAGGGTGTTGTGTGTTTGTGACATTAATAATTTTCAACTGTTTTTCTATAGACTTACTGAGAGAAAAAAGATTTTTTTTAACAATTGTCTTACCTGCGATTTTTTTCGTTTGGCTGTATTTTTTACCGATTTGTACCGCCAAACAAAAAAATTTACAGGAAAGACAATTGTTTTAAAAAATTCTTTTTTTCTCTCAGTCAGTCTATTGAAAAACAGTTGAAAATTAATTTCACAAAAACACAACACCCTACGTTGAATGATGTGCCTTGGCGAATTGAAGTTTGAAATTATTTTGAGATGGCTATATTGGCCGTGTACCGGATCAGAAAAATTTGAAAACAATAGTTTTTGATTTTCTAAAATAGCCAGGTATCAAGCCATTAACTATGTTTTGACTTGGTAGCATATTTTGGAAAATAGAAAAATGCGGTCGAATAGCCTTAATTAAATTTTAAAATTGCCAGTTTGATTTTGAAATTATTTCACATTGATACGACTATAACTCAAGTTTATGGAAGGACTGCATTAGATTTTTTTTCTTATTGAATTTGTATAAACTGAAATAACGAGGGTTTGCGTATCAAAATAAGTTTTTCGTCAACAGCAAGCAGTAAGTTCTCATGATATCCAAATGTTTGTGCCCCACATCAAAATATCACAATACTTGCAGTTAGCAACAATTGGCATTTGTTTTACTTGTGAACTTGACCAGTCAAAAGATTTACGAAAAATGTTTCTTTTCAAATATAGCTTAAAATTATTAAATCCTAATGGGATTAATTGAAACCTTACGTCTAGTATTTTTTTTAGATTAATTGACTCGATTTCAACCAAAGAAGAAAATTATTGAGGATAATATTGTGATTTTACTTTAGTTTTAAATAAACCTGTTGACATAGAGGAATAACGAGTTAAGTGCGTTAAGTGTATTTACATGAAGTTTTTCTGCCTTAACACTTTCTTTTTTATAGCTTCAGATAAATATATAATAATAAAATAAAATAATGTTTCATTGTCGAATGTCATTGATTTATTGCTTGTGTATAATATATCTGAGTATATCCAAAATAATAAGTGTAAAAAGATCTTGACTTTCGCCTGCTTCATACTATTTATTTTAAACATATCTTAGTATTATTATATATGGTGGTAAGGTCGATAATAAGTAAATCATTCCAAAAAAATTCCAAATATACAGTACTGTTATTTTCATTGCTAAGATCGATCCTTATTGTTGCTGTTAATTTAATTGAATTGGAGTGACCTTGAGGCATGTTAATGTGCCAAGAAGTTAATAGTACCTGTCTCTTGTCACATGTGGTTAAAAATTCATAATGTTTATAGTATTAAGGTAAATAATTAATTTCCTGTAAAATTGCTTTATCTAAACGACGGTTGTATGAAAAGAATTATTCGAATTTGCGAGGCATCTGAATCACTTATTTCACAACAGTATTGACATAATTCTTATACTTCAATAATTCTTAGCAATATTCAACGCAATGAAGACATAGTCATCTTTGATTTTAACTAAGGACCTGCAGAGTAAAAAAAAATTGACTTTCGCCTGCTATAAACTAATACAAACGAATGATAAAATCTTGGTTTTCACAATTCTTTACAACTTAGAAGATATTTAAAATCACGTACCTAGTTAAGTAATACAAATATTTTGTAATTTTTATGTCCAGTTTTTATTTTTCTATATGCTGGTTTGTACTATGGCCAAATATCAAAATTTGCTAGTGTAGCGTTATATTCGAAGGGTCTGAACTCTATGCCTACTCGGGTGAATTTTTTTGTATAAATACATTTTCACACAGATATATAATGTAACATAAATGTTAAAATATGCCAATTTTTTCCATTGTTTATACAAACGAGGCGAGATGTTATAATTTATTAAAGATTCTGGCAAAACGTTGACTATGTAGCTTGGCATTATATTTTTGCTTCATGTTTTTTGAGAGAATCATTTTTACTCGTCTATGTTTTGATATGTCTTGCTACGTTTTGCTTCCATGGTTTGTAATATTTTAAAACTCAATAAATATATATTTTTTATAAATATTGTGTTTAAAATGTAATTATGTATTATTGTTTCTTACATTCCTCTTCTCTTAATCCTTTAGAGAACAAATTTGTACCAACATGACAAAACAAAGTGTCTAATGCTTTGCTCCAAATCTTAAAATTGAGTAATAATTCATTAAATCTACTAATCAGTGTGTATAGTACCTGTTTATAGATAGAAATAATGTTACAAAATATATAACAACAAAATAATTAAATTATTGGTTATGATCATTGAATAAATATGATGATGCAAAATGATGATTGAATGCTTTAGAACAGTGGGAAAAATGTTTTCAATTAAAGAGTTTGGGGGGGAGGGGGCGGGGGTGGAATAACTTTAACAATTTATACATAAATTTGGAAAATACTTGATGTAAAACTATCAACTGCTCATACCACTTGAACATTTTCTTGTCGACTATTCACAATCCACACACGCACACGCACGGGGTATAAAAGATTATTGTTTGAAAAGTAGTACGTTACTACAAGACCACATTAATTTACTGGTTACATTATAGGTAACACGTTTCTTTTACCACGGCAGTAACTAAATTATTGTTGAAAATTACTATTTATTAGAAACTTTCTAAACAATTGAAAAAAATATTTTCCTCAAAAAACTTTTAAACGTACTTTATCCGGTTATAGTAATGATCGTTTCCTTCCTTAATTTAACAATGATGTATAGATAATAATACCTGTTTTGAACATGAATTTAACTATTTTATAATATATACTAGGCATATTCTATAATAACTACTACGCTTCCCGATCATTTTCCCGATAAATAACTTGTCTATTAAATTTTATTATTCACGGAACTTGTAACTTTAAAAGGTAAATTTAAAAGAAAATTAACTTTTTTCAGTTACTTTACGGGAATGGTTCTGAAACTTTTATTTCAAAACTATAATCTAGTTATTATTTTCAGGCCATGCTGGCAAGCCTGGAATCATACGGTATCATAGATATTAAACACCTATAGTAGGCTAGATTAGCAGTCTCCAATACCTCCGCACAGGCGCGAGCGTAGAAAATTGAAGAGTCAAATAACCAATTCAAAATGGCGATTTGGCGTTTTAATTTTATGCTTTTTTAATTCAATTAAGTATTTTTTTTCTGAATTGTTTCATATGGTTTTAGCTTGTGCAGCATGGGCAATGCACTAACAGAAACAATAAGAAGTTATTGCATAAGGTACTTTAGTAATCATTTGGTGTTAATGGCTTATATGCTCACCTGTCAAACTGACGGCCATCTTGAAATATATTTGGGCTACAAATAGCTCTTATCTACTTAACATGCAAACTGGAATTTCAAGATGGCTTCTAATTGTCACGGAAGTGGACCAATGACTGCTAATCTAGCCTACTACATAGGCGTTTAGATATCTATGTACGGTATGTGACGAAGTTGTATTGTTTTCAGGGCATGCTGGCAAGCCTGGAATCCTACGGTTGTCAGTGCCACCTGCTTCACTTGGCATCTCTGTCGAGAATCTTGGAGACTGAAGACAGAGAGTCGGGCATGATGAAGGAAACCATCCCCCCAAGAAACATCGACGATAATCCTGACTTTCACGGCAAAGCACCCGTCCCAGGATGTGAATTCCAGGACAAGTTTATAAACATACTCGACGACCTCAAGTCCAAGCTCTTGCTGGAAAATAAAACTAAGTGATTTTATATTATTGTTAACAAACTTTTGGTTTTATTTTTGTGTCCTTGAAAGAAACAATAATTATTGTGATCTATGCAGTCTTGGTTTGTACGCACAGGCAAAACCATACCCCTAACGAAGGAAAACTTTTTAAAAAATCAAAAAAATCAAAGCCCTTATTTTTGGATGAGCATAGCGAACGTAGCGAGCGAAGCGAAGATTCCATTTCACCACACTGGCGAAAAAAATCCAGAATGTTTTTTTTTCCTGTATTTTTGGCTGTTTGTTAACACGATTCCGGCTAAACCGATACTCCAATTGCGATGAAATTTTGTGGAGGCCTTCGAAATCTCTGAACTTAGAACTGCCACGTTTTTGAGCGCAATCGAAAAAATATTTCTCATGAAAATCGCAATTTTACGTTTTTTTTTTTAAACAATTCTTTGACTTATAACTCCTACATGCTTTATCCTATTATAATGATTTTTTCACAGAACCTTGATTTTATAAATTTATATATTCCTGTTAAATTAAGGCGCAATCAAATAATTGTTTCTTATGAAAATTGGAATTTAAGATTTTTTCTTTTTTAAAATTACGATTAATAAAAAAAATAAAAAATAAAGTTAATTTTTTATTCAATTCAATTTAATTGGATGAGCGTAGCGAGCGTAGCGAGCGAAGCGAATATTCCATTTCACTACACTGGAGAAAAAAAGACGGAATGTTTTTTTTTTTTTCTTTCTTTCTTTCTGTATTTTTGTCTGTTTGTTAACACGATTCCGGCTAAACCGATACTCCGATTGCGATGAAATTTCATGAAGGCCTTCGAAATCTCTGAACTTAGAACTGCCACGTTTTTGAGCGCAATCGAAAAATTATTTCTCATAAAAAACGCAATTTTACGATTTTTTTCGATTTTTAAAAACTTTCTTCGACTTATAACACCTACATGCTTTAACCGATTGTAATGATTTTTTCACAGAACCTTAATTTTATGAATTAATATATTCGTGTGAAATTTGAGCGCAATCGAATAATTATTTCTTATGAAAATCACAATTTTACGATCTTTTTCTTTTTTTAAAATTTCGATTAACTAAAAAAGTTAAAAATTAAAGTTTATTTTTTATTTATTTAAATTAATTTAAAAAAAATCTTCAACATTAATGATTTTTTCACAGAACAACAGAAAATCCGCATAACACATGGCAGCTCAATACACCAATTACGCTCATCCAACAACGCGGCGGGACTTAAGCGTTTTCCTAGTTTAAATCCATTTACTTAGATAAATGTTAACTTTTATCAATTTATAATGCGGGTTTCCTTATTATAAAAAATGAAACTATATAACAGGTAGTAACGTTATAAATATAAATCATTGGACTTTTTCACTGTTAGTTAACAAAATATTCATTTAAATGTACATTTAAATAAATATTTTGTTAACTAACAGTGAAAAAGTCCAATGATTTATATTTATAGCGGGTTTCCTTGTTTTCTTTGTCTTTAGTAACAAATAGAAAATATAGAATGATACCATTACAATGTATAGTATTCATTATGTAAAATGTATACATGTGTATGTATAATATGTACCGTTTGCTTTGAGTATAGACCAGATCAAAACAAACCTTTTCCACTCATCAAGACATAGAGAAAACTAATTGTGTATTCCAAAATGTTATGTTTTTGTGTTCATTTTAATATGTCCTCACTTGTGGTATACAGGATGTAGAATTATTCATGGCTCTAGACTAAGTATTAGATTAGATATTGGTTTTGATTTGAAGAAGCAGAAGACCTTAACTTAACGTTGAGTCAGAAATGACTGTTGACTTAAGGCGAGGCTGAAGATAAGGATAATTGCAATATATGACAGTTTACTTCTTTAAATGAAGTTAGACATGGTTGCATCATCTAGCCTTGAGTTGGGAAATAGTTACTTAAATGATTTTAAAATGTGATGTATTGATGTCACAGAAACAATTTCCTTACAATATTAAATATAAAATAAATTGCTATTTTTAAACTTAGAATTTTATTTGGTGGTTCATATAATTTGTATTGCTAATAGAAACAATTAGTAATATATTATTATAAGGTATGTTTTAAATTGTTTGTTTAATACAGTAGTCCGTCCAAATTGTGATTATAATAAGGATAATAATTTATGTGTGCTACATGAAGTGTGACAGAAAAAACGTTGTAGTGTTTGTTTTTATTATGTAATGTATTAAGTAGGGATGTCAAACGAATAGTGATTGATTATTCCCGATCGATATCCACGCCTTATTAATCGATGTTGAATAGACAATCATAGAATGTAAATCTTTTTTATCGATATCAATCGATAATAGATTTATCAGCTATGTTTTTTAAATAAAACCAAAATAAAAATTTATAATTTATTTCGACCTCTTTCCTTAATATCATTTGAAATCATCCCTCTTTCTTAGCATTCCCATTAATAATTTACGAATATTGTGTGATATATTATGTGTTGTTCGTTTTACCTTTCGTTTTAGTAACTGCTTCCAGTTCAAAAGGGTCCGGGTTCGACTACCGATTCAGGAATAATTGCTACATCTAACATAAACTGAAATCCACGTGTACTTATAGCTTGGCTATGTAAAAGGATACTCTGGAGCCGTCCTAGCAACGAAGCTGACAATAAATTGTTTTAAAGTTGCTCCAAAAATCGCCCCGTTGATTCTGTGTCTGCCTCGTTGATTCGTGCCCAGCCAGTTGGTAGTTGTTTCCTATTTCGAATACCCATCTCTGGTTGGCCATTATTCCCTCGTTGTTGATGTGCTGATGGGGTTGGCTCGGTCCGTCCCTGGTTGAAAAATTAAATCAGTTCATGTTTTTTTTTATTTGATTATTATTTGTTTTTATTCAATGATTATTGTTACCAAGTTATAATTGTTAGCAATAGCGCAAAACTGTGTGTGATGTACTTAAAAATTAATAAAAAATAAATTAAAGAAGGTACCGGTAACATGGGGTGAATAGGAACTATGGGGTGAATAGGAACAAAACTTCCTCTAAATAATACTAAATTCGTAATTGCCGCTCTTTTTAAACGGCTCACATAAGGTTTTTTTGTAGTTGGTACACTACATTTTGCAGTTCCCTCTAAAAATAGACTAAACTTGACAACCGCAGCCTTTATAATAGAAAATCAGCCTCAATGTTATGAAAAGCATTGGCACATTTAAGAGAGCTGATAAACTTTGTCATTTCTCATTATCTGGGAAGAGTTACATATCTTATAAACGTAGGACTCCATTATCAAGATATATATTTTTTTAAATGTAATTTGTGTTCCTATTGACCCCTGGCTATAGGGTTAATAGGAACAGCTAGCATATCTATATGTATTTTCAGGCATATTTATATCCCTGTTCCTATTGACCCCACATGGAGGTGAATAGGAACGCACAATATAAAAATAAAAATAAAATATAAATATAAATATTCATATACTCTGTTAATAATCCTGTCAAATAAGAATTTTTGGAGGAAAAAATTGCGATGTCGCTGAATTTTTTCAGAGACCTTCCTTAAAGGATACTTATCAACATACTAAAACTCCCCTACAATCGGACTGGAGCTTCGGCCGCCATATTGGAAAATGGCGGCCAAAAAGTGTTTGTTATCAAATATCTCCAAATTGGTTTAAGATAGACAAAATATCTCAATGGCAAAAATATTCCCCATTTAATTCCCTACAAAACAGGTGTCTTCTATAGTTTTGGTAGGGGCAAAGGTTAGGTCACAAAATCGTGGTTTATATGTTGCTTTTTGGAGTACCAGCTAATTTCCAAATTTTCACGCCCAGCATCAAACAATGCCCGGTAAATCCGTAAAAAATTGATTTAAATACAAAAGGACTTTTGTACGGGGTTCATAAAAGCTTTCATTAGTATTTTAAAAAATCAGTTCTGCGAAATCGGATTTTGCATTTACCCGGAATTTGGGTTTTTCCATTGTTGGCATTTCCTTAAAAATGCCCTTTTTGACTGTCGATTATTAAGCACTAAATAGCATTGGAGGAAAAATTCTTTCCACGCACATTGAAATGACTTAAACAATGATCCAATTACAACCAAAGTTTAAATCCAATATGACTGCTAATTCCTAATATTCACAATATGAATACTGTTTTCGTGCTGTTTTTACACTCTTTTTGTTACATAATTCACCTTGTTTTTGCGGATATTAGGAATTAGCAGCCATATTGGATTTAAACTTTGGTTGTAATCGGATCAATATTTGAGTCATTTCAATGTGCGTAGAAAGAATTTCTCCTCCAATGCTATTTAGTGCTTAATAATCGACAGTCAAAAAGGGCATTTTTAAGGAAATGCCAACAATGGAAAAACCCAAATTCCGGGTAAATGCAAAATTCGATTTCGCAGACCTGATTTTTTAAAATACTAATGGAAGCTTTTATGAACCCCGTACAAAAGTCCTTTTATTTTTAAATCGATTTCATACGGATTTACCGAGCATTGTTTGATGTTAGGCGTGAAAATTTGGAAATAAGCTGGTCTCCAATGAGCAACATATAAACCACGATTTTGTGACGTAACCTTTGCCCCTACCAAAACTATAGAAGACACATGTTTTGTAGGGAATTAAATGGGGAATATTTTTGCCATTGAGATATTTTGTCTATCTCAAACCGATTTGGAGATATTAGATAACAAACACCTTTGCCGCCTTTTTCCAATATGGCGGCCGAAGCTCCAGTCCGATTGTAGGGGAGTTTTAGTATGTTGATAAGTATTATATAAGGAAGGTCTCTGCAAAAATTCAGCGACATCGCAATTTTTTCCTCCAAACGTCAATATACGATCTTATTTGACAGGATTATAATGGTTGGTTATATTATTTAAAGGAACCACATAGCTATAATTTAAAAAATATCTCATTGGTTTACTATGATTCATGTTGAAATAACAAGAAGTTAACTTACAAAACTGTTCCTATTCACCCCACCTTACGGGTAATAAAAATTAACAATATGTGCTGGCATGAATTTAAACAAAAATAGTAAGTTAATCAAAAACTATATAAACATTTGACGGTAAAACACAGCATGGTCAACGTTGAAACAGCTACAATTATTTACTTTCAAACATATTATAAACTTATTAAGCGAGCGAAGCGAGCGTTTCCATTGACTCTGCCGGAAAAATTTGTCACTCGTTTTGTTTTTTTGTTTGTATGTCTCGCCATAACGTTCGAACGGAGGCTCGGATCGAGTTGAAATTTTGACCATCCGCAAGCTTTGTTCTCGATTGAATGCCATTAGTTTTGTGGCAAAATCGTTCAAAAAGTTAAAAAGTTACATTAAAGTTAATCGAAAGTTTTTTTTTCAAACTAAACGGCGACAAAATCTGAGATAGCCAAATCATTTAGAATGTCCGTCCGGTCACGAATATGTTAATTTTATTTTGATCCGATAAGTAGTGTAGATGGTGTAGATGGAAATTACATTATAACAAAAGTAACGTTGCCATGGCAACGAAAAGACGCGCGAAGTTTCTAATGCACTGCCACCTAGAAGTAATCAAAATACTTTCGAGGAAGCAGTCTATTATTTGTCACCAAAGAGTTTAAATATTTTTCCCAATAAGTCAAGGTCCTCTAGATGGCGGTGGATTTTATCCACAAAGTAAAGATTTACATACGGGTTTACCCAAATACCTTGGCAATAATAAATAATATCGGAAACATGGCCCTGTGGACAGCGAACGTCGCAAATTTAAAAATTTAAAAAAATGTGCATTGTGGGTCTAGCTATAGCACGTGCTCGCTTATCAACGCGTCCAACTGAGCGTTTCCTAGTAAAATACTCACATTAAAATGTATTACGTTTTACCATTTTAAAAAGATTCATAATTTGAATTGGAGGGAATAAAGATAAAATGTGACAATCTTCTTTATTTATTTTTTATATAAGGTCACATATTATTATGAAGTTTTTAGAGGATAACGGGTTTTTATTTTATTTTTTAAACTTTTTTCGCTCAGCTGCTTATTAAGCGAGCGAAGCGAGCGTTTCCATTTGACTCTGCCGGAAAAATTTGTCACTCGTTTTGTTTTTTTTTGTTTTTTTTTTTTTTTTGTTTTTTTTTGTTTGTATGTCTCGCCATAACGTTCGAACGGAGGCTCGGATCGAGTTGAAATTTTGACCATCCGCAAGCTTTGTTCTCGATTGAATGCCATTAGTTTTGTGGCAAAATCGTTCAAAAAGTTAAAAAGTTACATTAAAGTTAATCGAAAGTTTTTTTTTCAAACTAACCGGCGACAAAATCTGAGATAGCCAAATCATTTAGAATGTCCGTCCGGTCACGAATATGTTAATTTTAGTTTGATCCGATAAGTAGTGTAGATGGAAATTACATTATAACAAAAGTAACGTTGCCATGGCAACGAAAAGACGCGCGAAGTTTCTAATGCACTGCCACCTAGAAGTAATCAAAATACTTTCGAGGAAGCTGTCACCAAAGAGTTTAAATATTTTTCCCAATGAGTCAAGGTCCTCTAGATGGCGGTGGATTTTATCCACAAAGTAAAGATTACATACGGGTTTACCCAAATACCTTGGCAATAATAAAAAATATTGGAAACTTGGCCCCGTGGACAGCGAACGTCGCAAATTTTAAAATTTAAAAAAATGTGCATTGTGGGTCTAGCTATAGCACGTGCTCGCTTATCAACGCGTCCAACTGAGCGTTTCCTAGTATTAGCTCTGCGGGTGTAGCAGGGCGGGGCGCTGGGTGCTTAGATAGCGAATACGTTCGTGTGCAAAAGATAAAACCTGAGTGTCAGCGGCAGATATAGCAGTCTTCTCCAACAAGCTCCAAAAAGCATTTTACGTAAGTAAAGCGAAATATTACTTTAAGTTTTATGTAGAGTATGGTCAAAATATCTCCCACAGCCCGTATCCGCAGAAGTGGAGGTTTGTTGGTGACTTGTGCGCCAACTTCCCGATCGAATTACCAAATTTTTATTCAAAAAGGAGATTATTCAATTTTGCGATTTTTAATTCTCCCAAACCCAAAGATTCTTTCTGTTTAGCACGGACATTTGTGTTGATTTAGGAAAAATCGCGGCATTTGTTTATAAAGTGAGATTAGAAACCATCCTACCTCAGAATCTCCCTCCTTGTGGATCCGGGGGCACAGGGTGAATTCATACCTTTCATATTTAATTGTAGGTGAGGCAGTTGGATGGGGTGGGGGAGGGAGGTTTTATGTCCTGTTGATGAAGAGAAAGGTAAGATTGATGCTAAAAATATAGTCTGGCCAATTTAAATCGAAGGTGACCGCTTGTATTATATAAGAGAGAGAGAGATTGATTGATTGATTAAATTTTTATTTTTGCTGGCAAGATTAAGGCCATGGGGCCTTTTCTTACATCTCCCTCCACCACCAACCAGCTGAAAAAACATACAAATGAATACAAAATGACATTTTTCACAAAATAAGTATTTCATCATATCCTTATTATAATATGTACATTTGAGATTGTGTTTTTTTTATTAAGAGAGAGAGAGAGAGAGAGAGAGAGAGAGAGAGAGAGAGACAAAAACACGAAAGAACCGCAAACAAACCGCCCCGTTAGGGCGCCGCAGCCAAGCCGCGGTGCGCTACACACTCAAGCACCTTATACACCAAGCAGAGTTGGGGTGATTTCGAGGTGTTACCCAGCCGTCATGTAACGTGATGTGAACTTGAAAACTATCACAATCGAGGGGATTTAGGTACCTGACAACACATGCCAAATTTTATTGGGGTACGACCATTCCTTCTTGGTGAAAAAATGGCTTGAAACATGCTCAAAATCACTTTAAGGATGTTAGCTACTGCTACTGCCTACTACTGCCTACTACTGCTACTTACATCTAATACGTCGGCCCGCGATTCTGACCAGACAAGGTGCGACAACAATGTTCATATTTTACAAGGACAGTAAGGTTATAGTATTATAGTCTCTTTTGAAAAAAAAAGTTGAAAAAGTTTGTTGGAAGGCTTCCAAATAAAGGTTTTAAAAAAGCCTTATAAAATCAACAAGTAACCAGAGGTACTTGACACTTGTTGACGGTATAAGCAGAGTACGGCGGGAAAGTGCGATACGTAAACAAATGGCGGACATTTTAAATTGTGCTTCTATGTGTGAAATGAGAAAAGATGTCATTATACTCTCATAAAACAAATCAGAAACCGTCCCTGACCTAGCCCAGATGTAGAAAATTATTTATAATACAACAGTAGTAGGGAGGAAATGAGCGTTCTGGCTCACCTGTTTTTCCGGAGCCTCGGAGCCAGTCGGATCCGCGCGCACCGCTCAGGTACAAGACGTTTGAATTTCCCGCGGCGGGTGATTTAACCGTAATAAAACCTATGTTACCATATCGTAAGGCGTAAGTCACACCACACTTTTATTATTTCACATTCCACAACCCCCTCCAACCCCTCATTCATCCCCTATTTCAAAATTTTATTTTACGATTAATAAACTAAATACAATTTCTATATGCATATTATATATATAGTGTATACGCATATCAACGGGCCCAACTAATAACCTCTCTCCAACCCCTCCAACCCCCACCCACCCCTTCAACGTTTTTAATTAACAGATATATTACCTTGAATAAAATATAATATATGAATACCGTTTAGATGAGGAACATAACTAGCCAAAGGCCTTAACCTCCACCTAAGCACATCCCCTCCCTCCCAAACAAACACCCCATTTCAACTTATCATTTATTACGTAATATGCAACTGCGTTTAGCAAAAGTATTCATTAAAAGGACCTAACCTCATCCCTTTTACATTCCCCAACCACTCGGGTAAAATGTTCGTACACATTTATACCACCATCACCCAAATCCATCTATTACTTGCATACTCTCACACTCAAGAATGCACAATCAATTTGTTAATTGCTAAGGTTAATGATACTATCTCAGCTGCGTCATCAGCATTTAATTATCACGTGATCAAAACATAATCCACTTAAACGATTCAGCTCAATATTGCAAGTTTACAGTTTTATAACGAGCGCGTGACACGTGTGTATTGTTTTGTCCAAGCTATGGTTTGCATAGATTTACAAGTATTATTGAATATACTTCGTAGGCTCTCCTACTCTTTCCTAAACATCCCTCGTATCGTGGGGTCGCTATTGGTATATCTGTCTAGGCTTTATACCTGTCCAATATTATAGCGAGATTTGTTTGTTCTTTATAGGTCTTCATGAACGAAGTCCTTTGTTCTCTTAGCACTTACCTCAAGATCTCAAGTGAGGATGTTGTATTCATAGATTAATTACGTATTGTTTTTTCCGGAGCAACGTCTTTAAAAATATCAAGAGCGTCTAGATGAGACACATAACTAATCAAAGGGCTTAACCTCTACCCAAGTGCATCCCCTCCCTCCCACACAAACACCCCTATTTCATCTTATCATTTATAACGGTTTAAACAAAGGGAGGCAAATTATGTAATGCGACGAGTGTGTAAACAAAACCTAGACGGGATATTGATTTATTTATTTTTTATCTCTATTCTCTAAGGTAAGATATCTTGGAACATCGTTATACACATCAGTACTTGAACTATTTATAGATTATTTGAGTATTCTATTCCAAAGCAGAAGCCTATAATTAACCCTAACTTATATGCAACCAATACTATTTTCCATACAATTATATATTTAATAACTATCACTTTTCTCTAACTCACGATTTCTCGGAGCCGCGTTCTGCATATAGTTCTGTTTGTGTTATTTTTCGGAGTAGTTTTTATAACTACAACTTATATTTTATTCACTCGATACTATTTTGCACACAAATATTATATATGTTTTATAAGCTATACTCTCTCGCTTGTGACTTAACGGAGCGCGTTCTACAAGCAGTTCTATTTATAGAATGATAGGGTTATATTTTCCGGAGCAGTTTAAATAACTACAACCTACATATTATTCATTTAATTTGATTTCTCATACACATTCAACATTATAAAAAGACTTGTTGGCTCTTTAGGTCTTCATGAACGAAGTCCTTTGTTCTTTTAGCACCTACCTCAAGATCTCAAGTGACGATGTTCTATTTACAGATTAATTTCATAATGTTTTTCCGGAGCTACATTTTTAGTCTGTATTTCTGTATCAATTATTGGATGAGCGTAGCGAGCGTAGCGAGCGAAGCGAAGATTCCATTTCACTACACTGGAGAAAAAAATCCGGAATGTTTTTTTTTTTCTTTCTTTCTTTTCTTTTTTTGTAATTTTGTGTGTTTGTTAACACGATTCCGGCTAAACCGATACTCCGATTGTGATGAAATTTTATGGAGGCCTTCGAAATCTCTGAACTAAGAACTGCCACGTTTTTGAGCGCAATCGGGAAAATTTTTTCTTATAAAAAACGCAATTTTACGATTTTTTTTCGATTTTTAAAAAATTCTTCGACTTATAACACTTACATGCTTTATCCGATTGTAATGATTTTTTAACAGAACCTTAATTTTATGAATTAAGATATTCGTGTGAAATTTAAGCGTAATCGAAAAATTATTTCTCATGAAAATCAAAATTTTACGGTTTTTTTCTTTTTAAAACAATTCTTTGACATATAACACCTACATGCTTTATTATGTAATGATTTTTG